>JYFJ02000838.1:0-106457 GCA_000934665.2 Catajapyx aquilonaris | reverse complement strand
TGTGGCAGATAAATTTTTAGGAGCGTCATATAGAGCCAAAATTTTTAGCTGAGGGAGCCATAATTTTTGCTACTACAGGTAAATTGTTTTTTGAGTGCGGTCTTTTATTTGCCATTCAAATGAACCTTTGCTCTACCCATCAATTACTTCTATTTTTTTACTTTCAATTTTATATCTACTACCGGTATCAACTCTCTACAATCGCAATACTCTGAAGGCAGTTTTCATTACCCTCATGACCTACAAGGTTTTAATTTATGCCGGAAATAATAGTTCACGATTCGGTTCACGGTCAACTACCGCTATTCTGGGTTATAAGGCATTATACAGCTGTCCTCCGTTCTGTTCTTGTAGGTAACAAAACAAACAAAATTTAGCAGCATTTAAATTCCACATAATGGGATTACGAAGGGTTTCACAAGCTCCCATTACTCATGATGAAGCCTTAGAATAATGGTGCGGTAGCTGTTTATTCCTCCAAAGGCAACTAACTCCCTCGAGCACGTCCAAGGTTTTAAAGGCATTTCATAAATGTAGCTTAAACCTATTGAAGGAACATTGTCGCCCCAAGTGCTGACTGTTTCGTATTTCTCCTATTTAAAATACAATTATGCAATTTTTGAACGTACCCCCCTTATTAGCCTACAACTTGAACCGTACCATAAAAATACGCAAAATATTGCTCATGTCAATGACTTAGGCCTGACTGCACAATAGCACCCCAGATTCGATCGAGGAACCTCATTTACGCGAAATATCACCGCCCCGAGTCCATTATCAGCTTCCTGGGCCACACAATCGGAGCGAGCTCCACAGTGCAACAGCAGGCTGAATTTATACCTGGCGACCTCATCTTGGGGAAATGGAAAATATGGCGGCAGGGACCCGGAATGGCTTGGAAAGGGAGGGGGAAGCTGTTGGTGTGTTCCTGGATGAGCTCTATCTTCCCACATTTGGAGCTATCCCAGCTGCGGGTCATTCCCAAAAGGGGGAACCCAGTGTACCGAGCCCTGGATAATTCCATCTCAGAATCTACCCTGGAGTTGGAGAATCTCATGAGAAAATAGGCTACCAGTGAGAATAACACCAGATGGGACACTGAATTTTAAAAAAAGCAGGGAAAACTAAGCGGTTGTAAAAATAACGACCTATATAGGTTGTATGCTATTGCATTTTAAACAAACTTAAAGCAGAAAAGAAACTGTTTCCAGAATGTATCAGAATGTGGAACAAGGCCAGAAAATATTCAAATAAAGTGGACAACATTGGGTACCCCTTTGGCGGCAGAAATATTGGACTTGGAGAGTATCAAGTCGGTTTTTTGCGCTCAGGAAGTGAAGCTGTCAGCGGCAGAACCGGACCTTGTCCTGGATTCCCCCTGACCGGATGCCGATGCTGAACGTGACCTGTAATTTTATCGTGTCTAGGGATCGATTCTTTTTTCAGAGCTTCGCAGTTTTCAACCGTAGATACGCGTATGGTTCGATGGGTAAGAGGATTCATGGTTAGAAGAGGTATAAAAAAAAAAATCAAGCTGCTCCGGATTTCTGATCAGATTTCTTGGAATCTTGTGCCACGATATTTTTCTGGCTGCCTTTGGAAGCGAAAGAAACCTTTCAAAAACTTTTCCCAGAAATGGCCAACTAAAAAAAAAATGCCGGTTATGAAAAGAAGCGATGCTTTTGCATTTCCACTCCAGTGATGTCAGCAGGTAATCGCGTCTGTTGGCAACTCGGTGATTATGATTTACAGTTGGGCGTGCTGATTGCAAGGACGGCCAAAGGAAACCCCTGGATTTATTCGCATCTGTGTAACCACTGCATACCATTCACATGTCTGACTGAATTTTTTCCCATTACTTCATTCCAGTTCCAGTCGATTCGATGTGCAAAAAAATGCGACTGCAGCTGTGCATAATTTTTTTGCTGTAATTGTGTGCTCTGTGATAATGGACCAGTTGCACTGAACTGATAGGAGACCACCAGCACGTAACACGTATTATGACGAAAAGATTTGGCCTGCAGATCGATTATTATATTAACATGAGTATGAAAGCTTCATATTTTTGTCAGATTAAACTAGAAAGCAATTATGTAGCGGGTGACTGCAAGTGACAAATCGCCAGAGGCCGTACTCTGGACACTCTAAAACAAATGGGCTACAAAATTATTCAACTTCAACTAATTGCAAGCATTTAACATGTTTGCGTTGTTATGCAACACGTCATTCCATTTGAAATAACATTAGCGTTAAAAAATATGGCGGAAAAGCCAACGGTTTTAAAGCGAAGAGTTGACAGCCATGTGAATTCACGTCGGTTTATATTTCGATATTTTCCACCGCATTTTCATCAGGGCGCGACCAAATGTGCGCCAACTGCGGGGAATAAATAATAGAGGGATCCGCTTTCCATAAACTGCATTATAGAGTGATCCACGCAGCATAATCTAAACCACCTCGTAACATTGATTTGACACGCCCACGAGGGATACATTAAACAGGATAAATTTTAAAATATGCGTGCTTTGTCATATCCCAGTTTGTGAATTTGTCAGCCTGTGGGGGTATATCAAAGGCTGATCCTAGGGGATAAGAAATTACCCCAAGTAACACTTCCACAGGGCGTAGCAAATATGCTGAAAAAGTCCTCGTAATCCGGTCTTTATTCCAGACTCCTAATGAAATCGACTGCTTGAGTGCCCAAAAACTTGGAGCAGTAAATCAATGGAGTTTTCATGTGCCTTAACCTTATGGGAAGAACACTCGGGGGGCAAACTTTTCTCTAATCCACTTAATCCGTTGAAGGATCCTGCTGCCGTTCTGCTCTTTTCCTTCAAAAAAAAATTTCTTCCTCTAAGTCAGTCCTTGCCAAATTGAGAAACCTGCCGCAGTTCAGCAGTGCTAATATTTCTAGAATCTGGCTGTCGAAAAAAATATATAAGTTGATTTGCAGGCAGAAGAGCCAATTAGGAAACGGCTGCACGTACTACAGTGCAGAAATGCAAGTGTGGGTCGATACTAGGGATTTCAAAGAAAGTGCCCATCATTGTTGAAAGCCTTCAATGTTGGAAAATCATAACATGACGTCAAAGTACACAGTACGAGTAAGCCAATTAATTTTCAGACCTCTGTAGACCACTTTCTGCTACCCATTCATGAAGAGAAATGTGTTTGGATTATTAATAATGAATTCAAAGCTTTAAAAGGTCGTCTGGTCCCCCATGAATTGAACAAAGGTGCAGGAAGCCCCGTTTGTAGGAACGAACCAGAATGAGAAATTCCTCAAAGGTCTCCAACAGGTCAGATATCTTAAGCCAGACAATAAAGCAGTCTCTCCTGTGATCACGGGAGAGATTACTTTCGCTGTTACAATGCGCTCCGGGATTAATGATTGCGCAAATGATTCCCCAGGCCGCTCTCTGGACTCACTCGTCCACTCAATCCCTTTCAACAATCCGACTACTAGAGACCTTTCAACAGAAGGGTCCCTAACAACAGGCGAAATGCACCTGTCCCCAGTTCGTAATTTGGCTATGTTCTACGGTGTCTCAAACTCAATATGGCGCTCTATTCAATCTTCAGGATTTGACACTCAATAGAGCACTGGCCATGTATGGAACAATCAATTGGGTATCAAAATTCATTCAGGAAGGCAAAATGACCCCATTCAAAGCCTATGATGCCACTTTGCTCGCATCATGTAACGATCCGAAAGCAAGCAAATAGCCCCTCCTCACCATGTCTATCCTTGCCCACGAGCATTATGGAATTCAAGTTCCGTATCTGAAAATGGGATAGTCATGTAGCCCTAGAGTCGTTATCCGTCGTTTCAACTGCCACTGTTCGTCCACCCCCCTAAATAGGCAGCTTCCATTTTGAGGAACAGCTATAACTCGAAGCGAAAAGGCATATAAAACTTTGGCTGGACATGGAAAAGCTGCAGAATCCCGGTAGTAAGCCGTTCCCCAATGAATACTCTCGTAATTACCGTCCATGCCTGGACAATAGAGTTCCTGTGGCTTAGTCCTACACAACTTCTAGTTTTAAAAAGGGGGGGCTGGGTAGGGTTTTGTCCATAGTTGAATCAATGCGCACTCTTTTCACATTCATTCTGGTATTTCGGTTGACAAGCAATCAATAGATTTGGAGCCTCGAAGCTACTAAAAAGCTGGTTCTAGCAAGTATAGGCAATGACCAAGCCACGGTGAAATTTCAGGAATTGCAAAATGGTTCCCGGTGAGAGGATCGCGTATAATCCGATGCAGGTTTCTGGAATACACAAGCACTTGTGGGGGGAGGGGGGGAGGGGGGAAAGAGCCGGCAGATTCGGACCTGAGGGATGTCGGGATGCATAACAAGAGTGCATGTTTTGCGCAGCGTCAAACTTTGCAAATGTTCAGGCACGGCTATGGTGGGACCTGGGAAAAGCAGTTTCGATTCCCCTGCATGGATCCATCCTCGCACAACCGCTTACGACGACCTTAATATTGATGGAACCTAGAAATGACGGGCCTCCCATCCTGATAATAATATGCTCCCAAGGTATCTGCAGAGATGGCTTCGACGTCGATAAGGACGGAAAACGAGGATGGGATATGGTAATATTTGAACGAGTGTTCGAAAGTGTGTATGTACCACAAGATCTAGTGATAAATTTTTTTTATGTGTTCGGTGCCACATAATGTATGCCATTATGAAGATGCTTAATTATTATTATAGGTTGCTGAAATGAAACAGGCACTACGAAGAACTACTTTCATCTGCGTCATTCCCAGAGGAATTAATTCAACATGCATGTTGCATTAGATTTCGTTGGCGTGTCGCTTTTAATCTGCAGCCAGGAGCGGGGTATGGAAATAGCACTGGAAAAGCGATAAGTACAGGCACCTAGGCTTGCTTTTGTGTTTGAAATAATTAACACTAGAACTTCGCCTGGAGAAATCCACGTTTTGGGGGTTTCCTTTTCCTTCTCTCAAAATCCAATCCCAGTCTGCTCGTGACGCATGAGTCGATGGATGTCATGCCTCAACGTCCAAATAAAACATTCAAGCTTCCCACAACTATCGCCTCAGCTATATATTGGGCCAGACTCGGATCTAAAACTCTATTCGGGTAGAATTCTCTCGCTCGGTTTTGAATATCTCAGGTGGCTCTGAACAATGCGCAGAAATCGACGCTGCCGCTCATGATCTTTTCGGGCCTTGGGAAATTCCTCCACTCCCATTATGGAAATGTAAAACAGGCGAAGATGAAAGAGAGGAACCTTGCGAGAGGGGAATTTCATAGCAGAAATTGTTCTTCCTCAAACCGGAGGGGTGTCTAGGGACCGGGGGAAAAAAAACTATGACCTTATATGCCTTATGAGAAAAGTTGCACCAACTCTTGCAATATTGTATTGTGCAAGAAGGGTTGCCAAGAGAGTGACAGAACAATTTTGTGCGATTAAACTTTTAATCGGTTGTAAAAGTTTGACTCAATTTTGTTCAAATATTATGAATTTTCACACCTTAATATTATGAGAACCAATTTAAGAAATTTAACAGCCCGTTAGAAGCCGAATATGAAATTAAGTTCATTGACTAGAAAATTAAGAAGTTGTGATCTCATTTCAAACGATCCCATCAGGTGACAAAATTGGCCCTCTCTAAAATGCCTCTTTCATCTCACACTTCTTATGCAAATTTCAGAATTCAATTTGAGCCAAGAGGCCCCTATATACGCGAAAGTCTGCACATAACGATCCTTGCACAAGTCGAAACCTAGAACTGTAGCCTTGCAATTCACCCCACCTTCGACAATGACCGGACTTCGCTTCAATCTTAACGACCATTACTCCCAGCGGAGGTTTTCAAAGGCGTCATTTTGATCATTTGATGGATATATCCAGACTGGCTCCTCCTTGTACCATGTTCCTTTTGTGCAAAGAACGGAAACGAATTACTCGAGTAGCCATTTCCAAGGCGGTAAGGTCCAGGCAGTAGAGCCGCCAAAAGCACTTCCTAATTTCTTTAGGCACGCTCCCCTTCACTCCAAGCTTTTCTTTTTGCCTTTAGTCTTTTCTCCTGGTTCCCTCACAGTTGCATTTCAAGGGATGAGCCGACCATCCATTTGTATCCCAAGGACTCTTAGTTTAACAAGAAACGTCTCTGCTGGAAAAGACTGACGATCACACAGGTTGCATTTGCCCAATCCTCATTTATATTCCTTCACGCTACGGTGCTGCCAACTCGATTCTGCTGGTGTGTATCAGTTGCTTAGATTTTTCTTTTCCCCCTTCTAAAAATGTACTTCTTGTTCATTTTTTTTTTTCTGAAATGGAATATCTTTCCACGTGGCTTCAGGCACTGTAAAAAACGTTTCTAGGGTTCTTTTTGTAGAAAAAGAGGGAGGGAAAAAGCAGAAAGTTTTGAGCAGACCTTGGGGTTGCTGGCGGGGACAATACTAGATGTCAGACACTAGAAGAAAGAGCGATCCTCCAGGCAACATGAAGATGCCTCAAAGCGAGACAAAGGGATCATGGCATAAAAAAGTTTCGGTAGCCATGTAAGCCTTAAAATAAGGCAGCGGCACAATATTATGGGTAGAATATGCTCTAGAGGCCCTTCTTCCTCCGCAGGCTATGGATGTAAATTTGGAGAAGTGGGCCAAGTCCTACCAAGGACTGTACACAGTGAGCTCCATCTCGGCTTATTATCCTCACACTGCGGCATAGATTTTCCAGGGGATTGCACTCTCCAGGGTAGAGAGGTAGGAAAGACATATGGTTCAACATTTTGGGAGACAAAGGAGCTGTGCGCTAGGTCCACCAATCCCATTTTAAACTCATTCCCTTCTTCTTAAAGGAACTTGAATTTCAGTGCAAAACTTGTTAAATACGTCCCACACATCCTCTATGAAAACACCCCCTTTGTATTGAAGTATACATTTTGTTTATTATTAACCAAATAGCTGGAGGAATCGGTACCGATTCTGTCCCTGAGGCTCTCTTTCCCTTTGGGGACGGAAGCGTATATTCCAGCATGAGTCAGTTCATCACCCGCAATATTTTTAATCTACATGCATTCCCCGTGAAAACAACAAGCCTCGCTGTGTGTACAGAAGCGTATTATTCAAATCGGAACCGCGCCATTACCCGGAAGCGCTTCATGAAGATGGGTGAATGTGTGCGCTGGTAGCCCTGAAACGAGCAAACGTGCCTGTGTAAATGTCGGAAATAACGATAATTCGAGCAAAAACCCAGAGACGACCGTTATTGGGCTTTGTGCCGGACAACGGAACCATGCCTGGCGATAAACTTGCCGCCCCAACTTTCATAAACAAATTACAAACTTGGGCGACGAGGCCTACTGTCAAATGAGTTCAAATCTGAGAGCGTGCTCTTTCATCCATGCACCTAATTCAAAGTTGAAAAAAAGTTGAAATGGCACTTCTAAGTGAGTGTTTCATTCATTTAAATTGGCCGAAGCCTACAGTTATTTTAGTGGTAGAGTAGGAAACTTGTGGACAAGGTGTACTTTTCAAACGATGCTCCAAGCGTGTGAACACGTTCAAGTGCATTGATCGCTGCATCGCAGTAGCATCTACAGTAGACTATATAACAAGGTTCAAATTCAAGGACTGGGTTTCGACTACGTTTCCACCTTTATAACAGGACACATTATACATAGCTTTAAAATATCAGTTATTAATTTTAAATGCAATAATAATTACCAGTTCACGCAATTTAGGCTTGGGGCATCTACTTAGCAGGCCTGTCGATATTAATAGCGTTCCCCATAGCCATTCTCAAACTTTCGAGAACAAGTAGTAACCGCACATGAGGCAAGCTGATCATGCCAAGCTTTCTTCCTTGCATTATTAGACCGTTATGTGGGTTTCCAACCCTCAGGAGGTAACGAAGGTATGCCTGGTAATGGTGGTGCCACTGCTGGATCAATTTTCCACGTATATAACCTCACGCCTAGAATATGCGCACTTTATAAGTTTGTAATGTGCCCGACGCCACTCTACTATTCCCAGAAGAAAACTGGGTAAAAAAAGTGTTCCACATGAATTTTTGATCTCTGCCTGATCCAGAAATGGCTTTTGTGTACGTGTGCTAGGTTCCTGAAGTCGTTCTAATCGCATCAGTTTTACTATGATGACACCTGCGCCCTCTCGGTGGGCTATATGACACAAAACTGTAGCTATTTACAGGCATAATGTAGAAGCCTACCCTTCTCGCCACGTAGTGCAGAATTCCAGGGCTTTGGAGGAACCTTTGAAGTCACAATTATGCTTGACAATGAGTACTGGCAAAGCCTGAATGGAGTCTGGAACTTCACTTCAGTGGCTCCACTTGTTAGGGCGACAGAAGACTATGGTTGATTGGACCCATTTCACCTCGTTAATTGTTAAATCCTTTCAGGCCAAATTGTTCCCGTTACAAAAAGTAGGAAATGACTGGAACTATTTGAGGCACGGGAGGCTATTCTGGAACATATCTATAAGTCCAGTTTTTAAATATATAAATATGTCAGTTTAGAAGTTTAACATATTTTAGATTGAAGTGATGTTATGATTTTTTTGCCTAAAATTAGAAAAGCCCTTCAGCTTCGAAATTAATGTGCTTGTGCAATTACTGTAATGATATTGATGAAAATTGTCATAATTTTGCAATTAGTGGTTTAACGATGTTTTCTGGTGACCCAACATGTAAACTGGTAAACTCAAATTCAGCCTCAGGTTACACCATGGGGCAGTTGTCACTCCTACTCACCAACACTACTTTTTTTCCTTCCCAGTCTAATATTTACTCAAAGCCTCTCTGTGCCATCCATGCTTGAGCGTCACATTTCCATTTTTATGGAGTCCCGAGTCGGAAGCCATGTTTACCTTAGGACCCCAGCTACTTTGACTCAGGAAGTCAACAGCCCCACACTCCAGATCCTCGACACCACCATCTCCTGAACTCGTAGGAGCCAAGTTCGTCTAACATAAGAAATTGGAGTACTATGAACCATATCTATTTCCTACTTGACCACATGGCTTTAACCCAAGGCGCAAAGGTTTAAGGTGAGCAAGTTTGTGGCAATCTCAAGTTTTCCGCTCCCTAATTTTAAGTAGGGTGGATCAGATTGAAAGGAGATGAGGTTCTCAGCTTCTCTTTTCCCAGCCCATTCTCAACACGTGCTCCAGGCTGTAAATCCCAAATGCAATTTAGAAAAAGCGGGGGAGGAGGAGAATGTGGGCAGCCTGCCGATCACTATGATTTATTCACTTTATATCAAGCTCGATTTTTTTCGTGCCAATGATTACGGCCGTTTTTTGAAAACAAAGGAAACACATTTGGTGTGACGCAATTCCGGAGGTCCTGTAGTGTCCACACAATAAGGCCACAGATTGGACATTCATTCCAGACCGGCACCAGTCACTCAGAGAGAGCAATTTGTCATACATCATGTTGTGTACATGCTCGAGCTGCATGTAGGGTTGTCAACAAAATTTTTGTGTCGGGAGTTGGGTGTGTGAAAAACCAATCCAAACCGCGACCCTAATCCGGGATTCATTTTCTACTTTGCTTTCAGGCGCGATTCCCAATTAAGTTTTCACCTGCATCGATTGAGAATGGCTCCCCCGAAGAGTTCATCCGATTGTGGGGATTGAATTGCGCAGGGATTTACTTTTATGACGACAGTTACGGATACGGCCTTGTCCGAGTTTCCTACTTTTAGAGCTAAAAAAGATATAAAAAATGAAACTTCCGAGAATCATTCATCAGTAAGTTCATGCATAGGGAACTGAATCTGGAAGCAGTATGATACTTGGAATCATGAATTTTATCAGTGGCTTAATTTGTACATTTTTCATTTGGTTCACTCACTCATGATTAATGTTTTCTATTATTAAACTTGCAAAAATATTGATCCACATTTTCTGCACCTCGCAAAGCTGACATATTAGAGTCAGATCTCATATATCAATTTCGAGAGCTGTGAGGCATTTCATTTTGTGAGTGAAAGAAGTCAAGTTGAGTTAGCCTTAAGGATGCCAGGGAGCTACACCAGACTACAAAATCCGCAATGAGAAATATCAATTTCAAGTATCAAAAATGAATATTCAAAGTACACTTGAAAACACATTGAAACTGTTTTTAAGGTGGAAATGAAGCGACTTGCTAATCAAATGAGAGTCTAGAATTGGAATGTTAATAAGAAGGGCTAAAATCAGGGAAACATACGCAACCGATGCAGCAGGAAATGCTGTTCAATCCTATGCATTCCATTCGAATCTGCGTTTTAAACTCGATTTAATATGGGCCCATTACCGGCGGCAAGTTTTTGTGCGCAGGCGCAATTGTCACGGCTGCCAACATAAACATGGTATTTGGAGGTGTGCTTAATATTTGTTATTTTTGATGGAAATCGATTTTATTCGGTCGTCAGTACGAGGTCCCAATTTGTCGAGGC
Organism: Catajapyx aquilonaris; assembly: GCA_000934665.2. Lineage (NCBI taxonomy): Eukaryota > Metazoa > Arthropoda > Diplura > Dicellurata > Japygidae > Catajapyx > Catajapyx aquilonaris. The sequence continues at coordinate 96,009 of JYFJ02000838.1, read as the reverse complement.
ATTTTTAAAAGTTTAGTTCCGAAAGGGGAGCCTGTAGCTCTTCATTTGTGTCGGATTTGGAACACGTTCAGTTGGTACGCGTGTGACAGGTAGAATCGGCAACACAGCAAAGGTCCGGGCCAATTATCGCGTAGCAGTATGTGACGGCATTGCCGTGTGGATTCGAATCATTCCATTATTCTATTATAATTATAACTATATAAACCAATATAACGGTTATGACGTCTGACAAACACCCCCGCCAAACGAAAATCCTGTGTGAGCCGTTGTAAAAACCATCATACTAACTTGCACTCATATTTCGCGGTCGTATGCAACCGTATCTCGCTACCGTAAACAACGCAGTGTTGCCACTGCCTCACTCGAGTGGAGCAAGGTGACGTCACTGGATCATTTTCGGATCGTTTTTCCGCAATACAAATTGAAAGAGCACGGTGAGGTAGGGTTTTCTTTTTTCGGTTACGATCAGTATATAAGTCCCGACATATTCCACATTTAATTTTAAAATTCTCATTTACTTATGATTTTTTTGTGGACTATTGAAAATTCTGCCATAAGGGCCCATGTTAAATCGCGAACTTCTGAGCCCTCCAGTTCGCTAATTTGCACGGTGACGTGTATTTTTCTTTGCGCCATTGATAAGAGGACACAAAACTGCGTAACATATGTTTTTTTCATAAAATTCTCATTGAGTGACTCTAGCTTCATTTCCACCTTAAGTAAGATGACGAAATAAATAAGTTAAGACACAGTAAAGATGCTACAGACACATATTATTAACCTATTCAAAGCCTTTTAGCACTGTTTGTAATGTAACTGAATATAGGAGAAATTCGTCAAAATTATTTTACACTAGTTCAGGTTGCTAATGTATGTACCGTAGAATATAGTTATTTCCAATGTTATTTTGTTACATTTGTATGGTGCACTGCACTTAACGTTAGAAGGATTATAATAATAATGCAAAGTGTCTCTCCCGCAGCTTTCAAGAAAGGAAGAGTTTCCGGAAAGGAATCCGTCATCTTCTCTTATCTTGTCTTTTGAAGAAAGGAATTGATCCATTCCTACCCCACCCAGCCTTCCATAAAGTCCAATCTACTCTTCCCTTCCTTTTATCCTTTCTACCATGCTACTCTGCCGTAAAACCTACCTTTTAGAAATACTGTACCAAGGAATAGTGAATTGAAAAATTCCTGGTTACTCCTCCGGCATCCAACTACAAATTAGGAAAAGAGCTTCTAACATATGCATGTAGCACGACAGAACTGTACTGTAAAACCTCAGGAATGAATGTATTACTATTAATAGATGGACAGCCCCGGGAAATTCTACTTTTCCTTTTGGTTACTTTCTGCTGACATTTTGAATTATTAAATCATGTACATGAACATTTGCAATTGAATGTTTTCATGCAATTTTAATTTAATTTTTTGTGTTTGCCATTATGTATTTTAAAGAGAATGTTTTTAGAGCGGTTAGCCTCAACAGTACTTCTCATAAAAGTGCACTAGGATGATAATCAGATAAAGTGGTATCACACTCTCGCGGAACATTTTCTCACCCCTATGCTTCTCTTTTTTTTTGCACCCTGAGGTTTGAAAATTCCCCATTGCAGACTCCAAACAAACGGTGCTGCAGAGAGATCTAATGGTGCCGGCGAGCTTTCCCATTCGTTTCTCCCAACCATATTGATCCGTAGGCTACACGCTGGCTTCAAGGGTGGAAACCCTCACCAGAATAGCTAGGCCCATGCTCTTTTGCCCACACGGCTCATTAAACAATGATGTAAAGAACTAGCGACAAAATATTTATAGCTTTGTAGTTTGTAGCCACCTATAGTGCCATAAACTCTAGCGGTGTTCCACTGACCGTTTGGGACCATACGGTAATAATTGTTTCCTCCACTTTGTATACACAAGCCATGTTTTGAATGTGTCCAGTGTCCTACCTGTTGTACGCTACTTAAAATAGCATAGGTTAATCCTAAATTTATTACAAGACATATGGTCTCACCCTACTTAAAAAGAGATCAATGTGAGCTCAGTTTTTCCTCCCATTTCAAGTCGCACGACAAGATGAAAAATAGTAGCTAGTTTATAACCGGCGATGTGGACGTCGCGTCGTCTCCACTTTTCAACCGGCCTCCAACGGAGAGGAAAAGCGGAGCAAATTTTGATGACGACGAAACTTCCTTTCGCACGTCAAGTCCAACAAAAAAAATGGTAAAGGGGAGGTAGGAGGACTGGCGGGGGTCGCTTTCAGCACATCGCCGGCATGTACTTCGCCGTCGGACCTCGACAGCTGAAAATTATTGCCACCCTGAATGAAGCTGGGTCCACTCGACATTCCCGTCAACTACAACGCGACGAATATTCAGGCCAGCGTGTATTCGTCAATGTTCCACGAACCCCCCCTCTGCCGTCATGTCACACTTCACACAACTTGAAGCTTTAACTTGAATTAATTAAGTTTAATTACAGAAGGAGCAACTTTGGACAGGATGACACCGTGTATGGGCCAAAGGAATGTTGTCGACTACAGTTGCACGGAATTTCCGAGAATTCACAAATAAGCGAGGAATGGTTTTCGTTATGATAATTCATTCAATTAGGGGAAAAATTAATTTTTACTTGTTTAAAAATTAAAACAAATTCATTTTTACTTGTTAAAAAATTAAAACAAATTACTTCACACTCAGTCTTGGGAAATCAACTCATCCCTTGCCCCACCCTCTATTGCTATCCTTAGAAGCCCCAAACTTTTCTTGGGATTATCGCTCCGGGTCCTGTATCCGCAGTCTTATCTCCGGCAGCATGCAGGCAAAGGGCAGAAGGAAATTCGCGATTTTGGACCCCAGAAATGGGTGTGGCTCTCACCATCGTCCCGAGTCTGTGCCAACGTTGGTTTAGCAATGCAGGTCTTGCGCACATTTTGTTAAAAAAAATCTTAAAAGATTTTACGGTCCAGCTTAAGAGGGTCTTTACCGTCGGTCTTTACTTACACTTAAAGATAACTCTTGAATTTAATTATGCAGCTCCTTACTGCTCTCCTTGCGCTTTGCAATGCTACATTAATGCTGCAAGGTGTATATACAGTTCCCTGCGGCCGGAGAAAGGAGTCGCTGTTGTGTTTCGTGTACTCACCAAAAACCGCTGGTCCAGGCATGGAGAAGTCTGCCGTCGGCGACCGTATTCTCTGACAAGTCCGTTCTCCAGGAGACACTTCCGGCCAAACTGAAACGGGCGGAAAACGTTAATAAATTATGAAACGTGAGCTACACTGAGTAAATTAAAGGTTTCATATGCAAGTAGGCATATAAGCAGCTTTAGGCACAATTTTTTTTCACTTGCGGTTATTTCGATTACGGCGTAATTTCCGTTTTCTCCCGTTTTTTCTTCGCCACGGGGCAATTGGATTTGCATTTATGCGTATGTGATGAAATAATACTGCTGTACAGTATCTGAAGAAAAACAAAGCTTTACTGGAAAATGTGAACATTACTGGAGTAAAAACTAATTACTAGGGTTAGGCAAATATTTGCAAGATTTCCCATTAGTATATTCACAAAATTAACAACCTGGATATATTCTCGGATATACCTGCAGCAGGCATTTAAAGTAAATTTAGGTTACGTAACACCCTCACTTTGATAGACATGAAACTAGCCACCTCACCGAAGTTACAACATGACCGTTTAAAAACGACGGTTACACGATTGCTCCTCAGGTTGTCCTTGCAGACTTGCAACCAAAGTGCCTCTTTTGTTCAACAGGCAGTGCACTTGACAGGGGCAGCAATGACCTTGTAGTACACTCTACTACTCTACCGTACCGCACCGTACCGTATACCGTACCGCATTATAAATTATATTTATAAATAACTACCACGATAAATTCATACATCCGCACATCATTTTCAACACGCCCCCAACTATTTTCCTAGCAAATAAACACCGGCGCACCTTCCAAACATACGGAGTAAATATTTCCCAATAAAATGCCCCCCAAAAATGTTTACCGATAATTAAAAATACCTTTAATAATCAGCGCACATTGCAGTGATGCAGTGCACACTAAAATCCAGGCTTTCCCAGATAACACAATAACGGGAAGAACGCAATTTTGCCCATTTTCAGCCAACTGCTCCCGCGGAATCGTACGGCTTCGGACTCGTACCAGTCCAATTACCTGTTTGTTCATCCAATAACATGTTGGCAAACTACTTCGATCGCCTCCGGTTCCAATCACTGAATTCAACAAATCCGCACGAGAGCGTTCTCCAAAAAGCTAAAAAAAAAAAACGGATTCTGCTGCACAAACCTCAGAGGCCTCGTGAAGTGATATAAAGTAACACGTGACCACAGTCTGGTCTGACCCCGTAGGCGCTGGCCCGCAATTCCTATGCACTCAACAACAGGCGTTTGTGTGGTTTTTGTGGGAAAGAAGTTAACTTGCGTCTCATCCGTGGGAAACAGAGCAGACGTTCTCTTTTTTTATTCGCACTCGAGCCTTGATTGGCTGCGATGCATCTCACCACAAGGATAGGCCTAGCTTAAAGGAAGGCTTAAATGCAATTCACGCCTGTCAACGTCCTTCGGGAGCTCAACCGCCTAATTAAGATAACGCCGAATTAAAACCATTACCCAAGTTAACCGGTACCAGGCATGTCTCATGTAATTTCATTGCAGTATTTGAATAATTCGTCTTTGTGCCGTGCGCGACACCGGCACCGGAATCTCTGACTTTCAAATTCCGGAATTGCCGCCTCTTCGTTGTGAAGGATTACTAACGTAGGGGGGGTAATTTTCAGGGCGACTAGGAATTTGTTGGATTAGCACTCTGTAGTTCTAATTACCATTAACGCGAGCGCTCTTTGCCACGGTATTATTTTTTAGTCTGGGGGTCCAAGAGCTATGAAACTCACCTGGCTGTCAGCATTCCGGGGCTTCCAGATACGAATTGCTCATGACGCAAATGGAATCAGGCTGTTTGTGCAAGGCCATCCGGATAATGTACGGAATGGATGCCACGGAATTCGGGGCACCATAATTACGGGCCAATTTCGTTAAAATCTGGAGGGAAATTCAACGCTGTCGACAGGCAGACTCATCCTAATAAAAAATATATATCGTATATATTATTGTCATGTAGAAAATGTTTCACATGATGTGACAAGCCTTCAGTGGATGTAAAATTTTTGGTCATTTTGGAGAGCCCTGCTGCTTAAACGTGTTTTCTGTGAGAGAAGGAAGTCCACAAAGGAAAGACGGGAATCCTTTTTGGGGCGCGGCAAAAACCGTCTCTTGTCGCTTCCGTTTTCCTCTCCACTGCTTAAATCGACTCTTCGTGGCCTCCCATAATCCCTTACGGGCGGCGTAATTCGCCGACAGGCACTGCCACGTAAGCCCTTGGGTGGTCATCTACTGCCATCAAGGTGAGAAACATCCTTGTTCTTTATCTTGTTGCCTTCTGTGTCAGAAATGTCTCAACACAACTCACATTTTTCTTAGCTTTTTGAAAAAAAAATTTTGATGAAAAGTAGTTTTTTAAAAATAATTTAAGCTGGGAGATTGGATTTATTGAGACTGCAGCAATAGTGCAATTAAAGTTTTTGTACTACACTCATGAGTTAGACAAATAGTCAGAACCAGTATTCACGCACTACAACCACTGCATATTCTGCGAACAAAAGGACTTCACAATGTGCATATTGTACAGTACCTTTGATGTAAAGTATTGTGCTGACGAGTCGGAAAATTATAGAACTATACAAACATACTTCCACCTCTAATTAAACCTGTTAGAGAGAATGTGGCGTACTTTTTAAATTGTCACATTTGCTCGCATTCACAGCGTCGACATCGTCAGTCCTTTTCATTAGCAGTTGTAATTATCGCCATCGCCATCGTGAACCTTTGATATTTGCCAAAAGTCTTTTTTCATAATTTCTATGATGTTACTGAAAAATTAATATTCACCGATATTCATCGACAAATGTTGAATAAATTTCACCAAATATATAGTGTACCAGCAATAAATTTTGGTCAGTGATACGTGTGATTAAGCCTTGTCTTAAATAGCCAAAAAAGATATCAATTACTGGCCTTTCGGAACCAGCAGTTTTTCAATTGGACCCCATTTAAGAAGTGACGTCTGTAGGTGAAATACGGGAAAACTTTCACTCTTATCTTGGCAGGCTCCTCGATAGCACCATTGCCAAACGTATTGGTCAAGGTTCCAACTACTTCTCACAGCAAGTCTCACGATGAAAATTTTCCATTATTGTAGGTTCACTTTAAATATTTGCAATGCTACACTGCATCCAGCAAGAGTGTAACTAATTATTATAAAAATGAAGTCCTGCGGCACTCAACCGAAGAAGTTGGTAGGAAAGTCAGATTTTTAGGTGTACTTTTCGCCACGTTTGATGGTCTGCAACTCTCTTAAAGTTGGAGTACGTGAGACGAAAGTTAACTTATGTACTCGCAGTTGGAAAGAAGTGCTGTAAGAAGTGAGATGTTAAGTAAAATTTTCCTTTTGACTCTTGAATTTATAATTACGTAAAAATCCTGGGTGTAAGTAAAATGCCTGGTGTCTTTTCAAACTAACGGAAGTTTATTAAGAATCACTTATTTCAGCGGAAGATTTTCCCAAAGGAGCACTTATTTATAATTGGATTTCCCCCCCAAATTATACCCCGACTCCTATAAAATTTTTAAGACGATTATATCCTCATATCTCGGCTTAATAGTTATTACCAAGAAATATTGGAACCCCGTTTTTTCGCTGCCATTTTAATTGAGGACATTTTTCAACTTTTATACTCTTGTAGGGTGCGCTCGAGTGGAACTTTCTTCATTTCCCGATGAACTCAAAAGAAATAAGCTTTCAAGCAGAGAAGCAATCACAAACTGCGATAGTGGGCCTTAGTCTCTAAAAAGTAATTGGTTAACTTTAAACTCACTGTGCAAGACTAACGTGGCGCCATGTGTCAAATATTGTACAACATTACTGCAAAAATTAACTGATAAAGTGCAAATTTCTTCTGTTACCTCCAAAATGGGCACTCACGATCTACTGTCAAGTGGCCATTACTGTTACGTGGTACGTTCTCGTAAAATAAGCATTACCGTTGAGGAAAACTGACCACAGAGGCAAATAAACCACAGCAGATAGGCCCGGATCATGATCCATATCTCCGCATTAAGAGACGTTCGTAAACCATATCCCGCTGGAGCAACAGACGGGGATGTGAAATCGCCAGAAGCAGTTGACAGTAAAGCTCATGCACTAAGCTAATGGCTTCCTTAATAGCCGGACTTTGAAGTTTCTGAGCAGCTTTTGTGGTTGCACCATATGCAAACTCCAGAACTCACTTTATCACTAATTGCCAGCTGAAATCCGCTGCACCTGTTCGTGTACATCGAAAATACACCAAAACGTGCCTATTGTTCATAAGGCTGTTGTACACAGATTTGGTACTAGTTGAGGAGAAGTCGCATTCAAACAGGATGGCAGTGGTAATGGGATGAGGGGAAGCACCTCTTTGACCAAACATTTCTGTTTGTGCATCAATCAGCAGTCAGTTCAAGCTTGGCGAAACAAACCGAACGTACCAATGCAAATTAAACGCGCAACCAGGCCAGGGAATTTCAACCGGAATTGAAAATTTGCGTCATTTCTCATTTGCAGCATGCAGGAGCGTACTCGGAATGTCATAATAGCGTGCCACGTCCACTGCCTGCACATCATTAGCGGTAAGCGCCTTACGTACTGGAAATTGTATTCTCATACTTAATTACCGAGGAAAAACATCTATGACAAGACCTTTGTTTGGAGCAACTTGTGGAAGTTAATTTTAAATACTACTTAGGAACCTAACAACTTGTCCACATAGGATCCTGCAACGTTGTCATTCTATAGCCTGGGTCTCACTCTACCATTTAGGTAGGCTTTGGTTAATTATACATAATAACTTTCATTTGGGGTTGCATTTTCATTTCATTGTACAGTACTATATCGTTAGTTATATGACAACTACAACTCAGTCCAGATTGCATAAAATTGGTAACTCAAGCTGGAACTGATCAAGAGACTCTTTGAAGTCACACTATCTCATTTGCCTAAATCGCACTGAAGGACGTTTGAGACTTCTTCGTTTGTGTAATACTGTTTTAATGAACACAAGCCACCGGTCGACGCCCTTACCCGTACCCTCTATCCCATCTGATTCTTCAGTACATCCCTTCCAACCGTCCTTGTACCCCACGGTCCTCGCCAATTATCGACAACGCCAGCCCAGGAATTATGCAAACGAGGGTGCCCGGGAACCGCCTCCATCCGTTTCTTCCGGGCCGAGTGCACCTACGTCTTTCGGAGAGGCACCGGAGACAACTTGCCTTAGAGGAAAATATCCGGTGACTTATCAGACCAAAGTCTTTTTTTGACACTCTTCAGGATCAAGCAAGTGACAGGGCAGGATATTCGGCCATTATTCTCCGGAAGATATTGCTATGCTCATCTCGGAACAAAGCTGCCATCAATTAGTCATTCTCATCCAACTGTTCCGGAATCACCAACGAGCCTTACTTTTACTTCCTGTTCATGCTTGTTTAATGACCACTTTAATGACAGCATTCAAATATGCTGGCGAAAAAAGCGATGTCGTTAATTTTATAAATGGCAATGAGAGGAGGGCACGTCGTTGGCGGATGACTTCGATCTTTTTTTTTGTTTGGGGTTCAGCTTGGTACTGGACAAATAAACGCGGTTTCATCCGCGGCCGTGAGTGTGAATAGGGAGAGAGTACAAATGCGCATGAATTGGCGTTTCCACACACATGTTGTTGTCATCGTTGATAAATAACATGGAACTCAAAGACCTAATTATCCGTAGCGATCCGTATTTCCTGCGTTGTAGCCTCCCACAGGATTAAAGCTTGTTCGAGGTTCGAATTACAGCTGTTGACGACATAGGACTTGTTAGTGAACAAATTTACAAGCAGTTGCTTTAGCATCAAATGAAGCGGTGAAACATGCATTACGTAAAGGTCAGGAATTTAAAATAAAATTGTTGCTTGTTATCACATATTTTTTTCCAGTGAGGAAAACATACACAAGGACATCACGCCATAAAATCAAAAGTGGGAGGGGCACTTTTCACTTCAGCAAAACCATTTGCAAACGCAATTATTATTCCTACCGCATTGAATGATGAATCGCGTAATTGGCGACGTAATGAGCACCACGACCTTTCCCAAGTGTGTACCAAAACGCGTGCGTCCAAACATGCATCAATTCAGCGCTTTAATGACCAGGTTAAAATTGCAATGTGCATCGGATTCATCCGACTGAAAAATGGACAAAAATGAGTGTTACTAACAGTAGGGTTTGGCAGTCTATTTTCCATCGCATCCCTGGAATATGCTAAAACCACTTCCGACCTGCGAGATATAGGGTCATCGTCAACTCCATAACCACAGTTACACTGCAGCCTCAGAGCTGGTAAAGCCACATGCAATTATCGAACCCTAGATAATACACTGTCATAGTGCCACATGCAATATCGTCCAGGACATACATGGTAATCTATTTTAAAGTGACAATCGCTCTTGGCTAAGGAATGATTAATGTGCTGCGTGTCTCATTTGTTGGATGAGCAAGTGAGAAAAATAATGAATCGCTCTTGATGCACCTGATCCGTACGGATTTAATTGCCTGCACGGATGCAATTGAAAGCTTAATGTATACACTTCTAGGATTGTTTCATGCATGGAACAGCCTTCCAAATGGATCAAAGCAGAAATAATGATGTACTGTGTTCATATGTTCCGGCTTCATTATTTGCTTTCAAAAAGTTGCGATATTGCTATAAATAGGATTGTTACTGCTCAAGGACGATGAAAACAAGGTAGAAAATTCTGAGAAAAGTGGAATAAAAGAACGGATTGTTCCACCACACAGGGAAAGAGAGAATTCGATTCAACCACACCGTACAAGGAAAGGTGGGAGACCTTTTCTAGAATCCGATTTTCTTCCATTCAAGGCCAGGAAAAGTTCCCACCTTACAATAATGGCCTTCTCTGGCTTCCAGAGAAAATTTTCACTCCAGGACTGGAACCGGGAACATTGCTTTCGTTCAGTCGTACCTGTATAATTCATTCCGACCTAGTTCCAGTCATATAGAACACGTTTACTAAATATGTATCAACACACTGGATTATTATGATTAATTTATTAAAAAGAAAATTATAATACCCACTATGATAATATTTTAAAATATCTCTAAACAAAAATGGCATAAAAGTAATGACGCTTTCAGATTTATTCATATGACTCCAAAATTGCTGTCGAAATTTATTCGCCCAAATAGCAATATTACATTTCTAAATGCAAATAAATGGCATGTGTACGTCAGTTTAATCCAGCTCTCATTGGAAATTAAAATGTCAACATCACATCAATTCTAACTGTAAGATTTATCGACATAAGTTGCCAGAAATCCCTTCCAAAAAACGTCTCTCGACTTTTCCGCCTTTTCTCCGACAATTTTCCTGATACTTCCGACGGAAACTTCATACTCTGTTGTATTTGGCCGGATACTCTCACGATACTTGGAGAATTATCGCCCGAATCGGATTATCCCTTCGCCTGCACTTGTGTACTCTTCAGTCTCCACTAAAAGCTCCCACCATCATCGGTCCAAATCGACTTACACGTCCTCTAAAAATACCAACAGCGCAAAATCCAACCCCCCCNCCCCCCCCCCCCCCCAATGTTGGAACCTCCCTTCACACAAAAAAATGAGCAGCCAAGCCTTCTGTTTATTCTTCTTGCGGAACAAATGAAACATAGCACACTGGTTGGGACATTGGTCAGAGAGCCCGAAAGTTGCGCAACCGGACCATATCGATTCCACCTGACCGAAGAAGAGCAAACTCAAACCCAACGTCTACCCTACCCACCACCAAACCACTACCCCCCTGTTCCTAATTAATGACCAGAGCACGTAGTTGAATTATGAGATTAGGTTTCGGGAGAGGAAAAGTGGGTGGGTATGTAAGGTTCAGCTCAAATGGTCCATTTGAGTAGCCGGTTATAAAGTCCAGCCAAAAAAATATATGAGAGTTTTGAACTGCAATGGCGAAAGCTGAGTAGAGGAAAAAATTAATGGTGGCGAAGTGTTTCTGAACATGAAGAAAAAGAGTGGGGGAAAAAAAAAATCTCGAATGTGACTGAAATCAATCTCTTCGGTCTCTATGGGGTTTCGAGAACGAGGCAATGGCGGTCCGGATAAATATGCGCTCGATGCCGAACCAATGTTTCGTCGGGGACCGGGTAATTGGATGTGACGGGACGAATTAGTCCGGAGGCGATGGAAATGCTGGCTCATTCCATCAACGACAAAATAATGTTCAGGGTATCAGATGGTTGAAGCAGATCTTGGGGGGTGAAATTGGCAAGTGAGGAATTATTTTCAATCAGATGTATGCAGAAGCATGCAATGGAGAATTACTTTAAGATGTTACGACAGAACTTGATATAAATTGTGCCGCCGAAAGAAATAAAGATATACTCAATTCCAGTTCTATTGTTAGTATTCTAAAATATATCACAGCCAATAATCCCCTTTTTACTAGTACACAACACAGGCACTAATTTTAACAGCTCACTCTATCTTTGCCAACCTGGTACCAACGCATCGTAATTTCCCTGAATTTGGTTGTAAAGACCCCTGCCTAAGGTTGAGAAAAGAAAGACAAACGGTGCACCTGATTAGCCCTTGTGGCAGTCAAACACACGGCATCCCCAGCGACTAAAAGGATTACCCCTCCGTCTGCCTCTTCCGTCTAACCCCCCCGTCCCACTTCGTACCCGGAGAATCCGGGAATTTGGATTGGTTTGGAAGTGTCGCCATGCCGGCAAAGCCCCAGAAAGCTGTCTGATTTGCACTGCGACTTGTGAAGCAGCAGGATGGGGAGAAAAGAGGCATAAAAAAGAGGCTTTGCATCTGAAATTTGGTGCTGGGAGTTGGATCCAAAATATTGACAACTTACTTAGGAATCAATTTATTTAGGAGATGCAGTAGTGTAGTGATGTGAGGCATTTATTTATATGCAAAAGCTCTTTATCGTATAAAAGGTGGTCAATTTTTACGTCACAAGTGACATTCAAAACTCTAAACTCTTTTGTTCGTGTATTGTCCTCCGTTACTTTTATGACAAAGGAGGACTTGAAAGCCTTCTGACTTTTTGGCAGACAATCTCTATAAAGAAAATAGCGAACTTTTTCTTTTGGGTGCTGCTTCAGCCTCAAACTTTCTACTTTCCTTTGGAGCATGATGGGAAAGGAAAGTATCGTTTTTTGTTCAAAAATTCTTCATATTGATTCATATATTTTACCTGACCTAATCGCAATTTTGTGTTGAAATCCATTATCATTACCACGATATGTCAAGATTGCCCATTTTTTCATTTTGGGTACGTGTGTAGTTACATTATGGTATGTAATACTATGGCTCTCTGTTATCACAATAGTTAAACCTGACAATCCCTATATGGAGAAAAAGATGAAAAGAAATAGTCAGTCCTGGGCCAGAGTCGAAACCCAATCCAGATTCGGTACTGTACTGTGTTTGGGCCTTTTACAATTTTTTACATATAGATATTTTGTTGACATCGCCAAAGTGACAAATCCAGACATTCCTTCCAGTACCCCATTTCGCGAATCGTCAAACATACACAAAGATTGCTGAAGTGGCCTGTCAAAACTTCTCGACATGAATTCCTTATGGACAGAGTTATTAAAGAAACAGTTCAATAAATACGACTGATGTTCTTACATTTGAAAACAATGTAAATCCAAGAAGGGTGTATTCTACACACCTGACAGTTTCAATAATTTGCTTTGGACCCAAGAGTCGCATTTTCTGGTAAAGTGTGACACTAAACTTTGATCTTTTTTATACAACTTACAATTCAACATATTCTCCCCTCATTTTCCATAAAATAAAAAGGGAATATTCTCGTCTACAATGTAGCTCCACAGTGCTAAGAATCGATTCGTGGTTCTCTCCTCCCCGACGACACCAAAATGCAATCAGAAACCCTCGTTTAGATCTGTCCACTTTCATTACAGAGGTGCGAACTGATACGACATCTGGAATCTGCCTGGCGCTTATTTGAAATGGGGCACGAATCCCCGCAAGAATCGGCGACAAATTTCATCTCACCCACTTTCGACAATGACGCATCCGCAATGAATAGGGAATTCAAATGGAATATTTGGACAAGTTTATCTATTTTTAAACAGATTTTTGAAATAATTGTTTTTCATATACAGTATAGTGCGTGCTCTAAAAATTATTTCAATATAAAAACACGAAACTTCCTACGAACAGATTACTCTTCATATCCCTACTTTTTCAGCCGCAAGGGAAAAAACCAATCCTACGCCTACACCACTATATATACTTCCAAACTGCCACAACACAATAATAAGCGCAATGCGTCGTGAAATTCCCCAGAAATGCCACGAAAAAGAGCTAGTCTGTGGGCCTTCCGGGAATACCTCGTCCGACAAAAAGGCTCCAAATTCTTGTATCCCAGAGGGCTGTTATACATAAAGAGGCGCCCGTCTTTCCTGGGAAACCACTTGGGTCAATTTCGTATCCCGCCTCGTGGAAGGTAGGCGCAGGATGAGATCGAGAACCGCCTTTTTTGTGGGGGGGGAGAGCCTAAATCCCATGAGTGCGACGGAAGAGAATTGGAATTTGATACTCTGGGGATGGTTCTAGCTGCGTAGAATCTCTTTTTTTGTTACAAATCGCATCAAGTATTCAACTCTTTATCGTTTCCACACCTGATCAAGCTCCCGACCTCGAATCATCTGGAAACTATGAAACCTAGCAATATTGTTCATATCCATCAACAGTTCATTTGAATTTTATATTTAGTGTTATTTCAAATTTAAAACATTCTATAGCTCAATATGCAACACGTCGTTGATTCTCGTGGGAATCGACGATTAATTAAACCTTCCAGCCCACCAAAAGAGCCGAGTGATCCTACAGAGTAAAAGTGACGCTGTCAGATGGGTCGGTGGGAATGAGCAGAACAACGAAGCAATTCCCTGGGAGCGGATTTTGAGAGCCAAAAGCACTACTTGGGAGCCGTTAAGTGCGAAGCTGGGTGGAGAGTCGCAAGCAAGCGCGTGCATTTAGCTCGAATAATTGTCCACGCGAAGCGACGGGGTTTCCCCGCATCAAATGTTTAGATTCGCCAAAAATCAACCGCTTGTGTCAACGTTGCAACCGGAATTGTAATCTGTTTAATGCAAGCGGTTGGAGAAAGAAGAGGGAGACATCACCTGTGTTTGGGACAAAAGCAAATAGACTTTATAAGGGTAGTTGCCTCCAGATATTTTAGTACTGCTAGTTGGCATACGTCTTTCCACTTTTGTAGATGAGAATATATAGGGCTTGTGATTCGTTACGGATCAATATTTCCGGTTTCAAAACTTCCAACTCTGCAAATATTGACTCTCACGACGTTACCTGACACTCTGCAGCATATATCTCCGTCAGACATTTGCAAGCCCTGCAATATGTGGGTGTATAATCCTCACAAATCAGGGTGTAAATAATGTATGGAAGGCTTCGTGGTTAATGAAGGCAAGCTGTCGTTTGCCTCTGTGACAGGCTTTTTTGTGTTAATTTAATTATGCGCTACTTTATTGCACATCTGCAGGTTATGGAAATTTATAGTAAAATATGCTGGCATAAGTCACATTTTTATTGCCTTTGGTGCATGATTTTTGCATATCCAGCTAAAATTTTATACCTATAAAAACCTTAAATGTACTCCTCTTTACTTAATAGTGTATTGAAAAAAAGCTAAAATGTGAACCTAACATTACTATGGCATGTCTATAAGAAATGGGTACTAGCTAGAAATTTATAGGGATTTTAAAACTAAGTTTTAAATCCATGCACTCTATCGTTAAAATCCCTGAGCTCAATAATTTTGCATGACAAGAGCACATAAAAATTTATAGTCACACGAAACTGCAGCAATTTTTAAAAACTATATTAAGCAACTTGCTGGAATTTTTTATAACCGATAATTAGTTGGGTATTGCCATTTATAGCTTTCATATGGGGCAAAATTCAGATTGGCCAAACCCCAATTAATTACACTATACTGTATAACTTACAGCAAAATAACTTCGTGCCTTCACATAAAAAATAGTGAACTTTGATAACACCAATTACTGAGTAAGGCGCGAACTAACACCCACCATTTCTCGAATCATCATGCACAAAAGTCCACACATAACCTCCTCCTAGAGTGCTCAAGACTTAATGAGGTTCCACCTAGAAGCTCCCTCTCAAGAAGCTTGGTTCGAGCCCCGGAGGCCTCTTGAGAACCTAATTGTTCGTAATTAGTGATAAAAGTGCCGGTCCCGGGATATCGTGCCCAAGATGGCGTTTATATGAAGGAAAATGGGTGTGTGGTCCTCGGTCGCAGGAAGCAACCTCGGACGGCTTAATGGAGCCCCTGCCTCTAAATGCGGGTAATGCAATCTGTGTTCTTGAGGGGACCTCTAATGCACTGCTCTTGTATTCTGGGCCTCAAATGGAAGGCTTAGGCCACGGGTCAGCCTCGGGCATGGCGGGTATATGGCCCATATTTAGGGGAGAAACTTTAAAATTCAGGTCACATGTGACATCATTTTTTTTTTGTTTTGTAGCAGACTGGTTCGGAAACAATCGGATGTGTTTGTATTCTGTTGTGGCAGTTATGCCCTGGATTTGTTAGAGTGCAAGACAATGCGATCCGGCACAACGGAAAGTTTCAAACATGTTGTTTGCAACTCTAATGGTCGGAGGCAAAAATACTCTTGTACAGTACCATACGACCAGTATTAAATACCTGTGAACTAATTACTGTTTTTGTAGGTTTTTAGGGTAGTAGTTAATGCATTAAGGTACGTTAATAGTACAGTGTTATTCTATTATGAGTGTTCAGTGCTGCAATGACGACAGAACGCAATTCATTTACCTCGACTATTACAGTGTAAATATTTATTCAAATAACACGTTAGAAATGTAGTGCTTAACAACAGTCTGCTCCAGATAAATGCGAATAATCCGGGCCATGTATGAAACACCAACTGCACATTTCAATTAGATATGCAACATTTTCCGAGAGTTTGTGATAAACTCTGTGCAATACAGTTATGTTATGTGTAATAATATTATAGCAAAATATAATTTCCTTTCTGCATACATGACCTGATAACACAGTACCGTATCACAACATTATCTGAAAACAGCTAAAATAAATTTAGAGTTCCCTTAAATTCCCTAGAAATGAAATCGAACAACCTACTTTCTAAGTAACTCCCAACTGAAGCGAGCATAAAAAACTCCCTTTTTATGCAGCATTCACAGACACGAAAGTTTACACTTCCCTCAAAATTTGAACTTTTGCAGAATAACCCTCTCGAGAATTACAGAACTGAGGTTATGGTAAAAAGGCCTGAAGGATCTTCTTTGACACCTGCCTCCTTCCTTCCGGCTAATCCTCTACTTTAATTCGAAATCAGGTGGCAATCTGCAATCCACTCATTCCAGCCACACTTTCCACCTCTAATCCTCCCCAATTTTTTTTATATATAGAAGATAGACCTCGCGAATGAGTTTTGAGAGGTGGCAAGATAGCTTTGCAAGTCAAATACTCGCTGTTGCAAATTCCCTTAAGCATAACTTTGCATCCTAGAGAGATTGAAGTGCAGGTTAGCGAGACTGGCGCCTTAGTCAGGAAATGTGCAAGGAAACGAACCATCTATTGTATATGCAAGTCCTAGACGACCAATTTGCAATTCGAGTACATGGGGAAAGAGCGTGTTGTCAGGGGGGTGGGGTTTACATCCCCTCGGCCCTTGCTGCCTCTCACATCTATTCGATTACAACTCCCTTTGAAACCAGCCTTGTTTACAGTGTGCACTGTCACCTTAATTAATTAATTTCCCACGGGTGAGAGCCCATGTCCATATAAGTGCTTGTCGTAGTTCAGGGAGAGTCGGTCGATTGGATATGCAGCACTTACATTCCGGAGTTAGGACGCGGTCAGAAGGAGTAGCTGACAAGTGTTGGGTGAAGACGAGACAGGTGCATGATCAGCCAGTACAAAATGTAGGTCAGCAATTCACATTAGTACCTCCAGCATAGTGGCAGTAAGTGTAGCTCTATTTTGAAGCATAAGGGAAATCAGGTTAAATCTGTTTTCTTTTTTAAATCCGGTATGGCATAATTAAATGGGGCATGCAAAAACTAGGGTAATGGAAAAATGGCGTTTGCAAAAATGGAAGCTGAAATTTGTTGTCATGTGGTTAATTTATCACCCACCGAACCTATGGATGATGACTGAGTGCAAAAGCAAGTTCTATGATTAAACTGTGTTTTTGTAAAGGCAGGAATAAAACAAGTCGCCTTTCATTTCAAATGCTGTTCCACTCATCTGTTTGACAACTAGTCACCAATCAGCCTCTATTTTACCAGTGCTCAATCAGTAACCCCACTGTTTCCACCACAAATGAGAATATTAGTCATTTTGCACATCCTAATAACTAAAACAGCTAACCCTTGCACATGGTTTTCTACCCGCCATACGTGTCTAAATGCATAAAAATGAGCACACAAGCCATCATCAACATAAACGGGAGAGGTCAACCCTAATCCACAACATTACTTTTTTTTCTCACCCACTGTAACGTAACTACCATAAAGGGTATGAGAGTACTAATTTAATCGCATAAGCCTAATATTTTTGCATTAAAACGCCTCATAATTCCTAACCCTCTCTGCATTCCACTTATTTACAAGACCATAAATCCCATTAATTTCGGACCATTCAGTCAAATTACCAAAAATGCTCCTAAACCATTTTTTTATTTGCCTTCCCTGTGACTGGCATCCCCATAATCATGTCAACATTGGCCACAAGCCCCTCCATTTCATTTTGGCAATAATTCAGACCCTGTTCAGGACTTGATCTCCATTCATTCTGTTTCGGCCCCAGCAAAAGGAATTCTCCGAGCTGGGTGGAAGGGGGGGGGGGGGGGTGCACCAGGAAATGAAGTGTGGAGTCTGGTGAAGAAGAGTCTTTGTGCGGAAAACCGGCTGGCCTTCACTTGCAAATGAACCCGTGGTTTGAGCCCCCGTAATGATAATAAGGAGGCACTGTGCATAAGCCGCCACAGCTTTTCACTCGCTCTATAAAACCCGCCTGATTAAAACCAGTTGCATTGGTAGAGACTATCTTCTTCTTCAGTTAAACTTTGAGCCTCATCACATTGACAGAACAGCTGAAAAAATTTCGCTGAAATACCAGAAATTTCTTGGCATTTTTTTTTGTAAAATATAATCATTGTAGTAACTTACCAGTTCTTTTGGCTGTATCCTTCAGCAGTATCACAATTCACGTAAGTCAAGTAGCAGCGGAATAATGAGATTCGCTACTCCAGAGCACTCGAAATCGCGTCGCAAAAAAGAGGATCAGAAAAGAATCTCCCTTACGGCACTCACATCGATGTGAAATTGATTAGAGGGAGTCCCTCTCCTTTTAAAATTCAAATCCGGTTAGAAGAGACGAAGTGATGTCATCAATCGCTACCCGAAGGAGTCAGCAACTCCAATTGCTAACAGAACTTTTGTTATTTACGCTGAAAGTTTACAGTACTAGTTCCAGATTACTCCATTCCAGATCCCTGCAGCAAACACAATCCGGAAGCAAAAGAACGCCGTACGATACAGCAAGGGTCTCGAGAGCATCTTTCGTCTTCTGGTTATATGTTCCGGAACTGTCCAGAACCAGAACGAAGAAGCTGCCCAAAATGGCCCTTATGGCCAGCTCCGAACCCAAATTTTTTTTTTTGGTAACAATTACATGAAAAAACGTGCAAAACCACACTGTCGCACTTATTTGCACTAAAAGAAACCACACAACCGAATTCCAAATGACCCTTGGGTCAATGTCTCCAGAGGTCAGAATGTCAGATTCAAGGGGGGCCAAAAATTGGGTTTGGTCCAACAACCAGTTCGCAGCCTAGCTTGCCGCTCCCTCTAGGCCTGTCTGAGGCGATGGGTTGGATGGGGGATGGGTTGGGGATGCGATGGAGCTTTTCGGATGCGCAGAACTCGGAAGTGCCGATGCTGGGGCCACCGAGAGGGGAGGTTGAAATGGGGTAAAATGGGGAGGAGGAAGTAGGGACGTGGGGGCACAGGCGGGGCACAGGACCTGCTTGCTTATAGTGCTCTAGGGAATCATGTCGGACGGCCTCTGTGCAAGACCCTATATCCCGCCTACTCAATTACCAAACTATAGTTGGAATCCTCAATTAGGGATACGTCGAATGAATCGGGTCAGATTTTTTCGCGACGAACAAATCGAGGCATGAGGACTGCAACAGGTCAGAGATAACCAGAGAGTTATAATGGTCCCAGGTCAAATTCATACAAGTGGGTAACCGCAATATGGAATTTGGAAATGATTCGCAATCTAATAAATTTACCAGGGAAGAATCTAGTTGGAATTTCTTTTATAGATTTCGGTCAGTGTGTGATCCAGCTGGAAGCTTCACAAAATAAACAAGCTCAATAAACCCCGATATTAGCTAATCCCATCCCATAGTGCAGCTGGTGGCTGCCATGTAATGTTGGAACTGTAGCGGGTTCCCTGTCAGGTCAATATCATCATGGTGCTATTAATAGAATAAATTACCAATGCATTGTAAGCAGGACAAACTCAACGTGGCTTCACATTTGGAAGTGGGGAAGTGGGAGGGGGGTAAAAATCCGCTTAGTTATTCTCTAAAAAAGTCTTCATTTGGCATAAATCGATATGACTGTTATTATTTCTTTGCACGTTCGCAGGATTTGGGGGAAATCCTTTAATGGTAAAATAAGAAGGATTACTACTTCGAAGGATCTACATGTGCACTATTTCTAGGGTAGATCATGCCGAGAGCCACAACGGCCACGTTCTATGTCTCCCACAGTATACTGAATTTAATGGTGGATTATCTCTAGGGAGACTGCTTTCGTATAGAAAGTTTACTGCCACGCTTTTCCTTTGGTGCCAACTCAGGAAAGGACCATTACCATTACAAAAGGCCAACGGCGCCAGCTATTGTGTCCCCAACATCCAAATGTACAATCCTCTGGAATAACATTGTGCCTCTGACTGTTGCAATCAAATCATCTTTTGGCAGTGCAGGCACGTACCAAAGGAGCAAAAATTTATAATTTAATATGGAGCACTATGGTGCATAATTACAAGGGGAGTGCTTATTCTCTTTCTCACACAGGGTGCATCATTTTGTGTCAAACAATGGGCAGACTAAATTTTCACTAAATCTGTTTCCAGGTAGTGGCTACCCAATATTTGACCGCAACCACGTGTTATATAAATTGATGATTAATTACTTCATGAAACATGAACGTGCAACCAGTACTGATAGTACAGGACATTACATAATGCGCACAAACAATGGCCAGTGAGTGTGAAACAAGTATTGAAAATTATCACAGAACTTTTGTCACATCTTTGTGAATTTGCAGGTGAACATTTTTATCACTAATTTGTTCACCAATTATGTGGCAATTAAGCAAACATAATTATTCTTAGTTTTTTTATTATAACGAAAGATAACTTGTTTCCAGCAGGTCAAAATAGAAGTGCTTCAAATGAATTTGAATTTGAATATAATAGCAGCCAATATTGATACATTTACTTTTAAATTCCCCATCATTTCCATATTTATGCCTATCTGCCTTGATCCTAATTCGCGAGACAAACGTCGACCGTCTGCTGCTTTTGACACAATTGTCATAGTATAACAATCCCCTGATATTAATTAGAAGCAAGAGTCGTACTTGGCTAGGACTGTTCCGGCAACTCTCAAACCTCTAAATGTGCCAACTGAACCGCACGGACGAACTTCCTGTCATTACTACCATCCATCAGGATTTAAACCCGGCCCTGTCTCACGTACGGTTGTACAGAGAGAGAGAGATATGCTTTTCATAGGCTACATTTAAGCTGGCTGGATGGGATAGGTCTCCATTCTATTACGTTGTCTGCAATCGATACCACGAGTAATTAAATTTTAATCAGCGTGAAACGTTACACAGGCCAGATGTTTGTTTTTGGAGCACTATGGAGTGTGAGAGTTCCAGGACATGCCCTATTAAGCTTAAGGCACTGATTTAGGTGTCCGTAATAAGCTGTTTTTTTTAGCAATCACTTCTTTCCATAACATTTGCTCGCCAACATCTTATTGAAGAAAAAACAAATTAGCCAAACTATTTTTTCTGTCGTATGCAGTGTAGTAAAGTGTTCAAAATGTGGCAACGACGAAGAGGGGATTAGTAAACCCCTGTTTTTTTTTTTTTTTTTAACTAGCGACCAACTTTCGGTGCATTTGCATATTGTAAGCTTGTTGTTTTATAGTTTAAAATAAAAACAGTGCTCTTCCCACGAGTATAGATAGCGGAGGCCGAATATAATTCTTAAAATGGTAGAAGCAGGCCAAATATTTTCAAGATAAATGTTATTCAACCATCGAACGATATGTAATATGAACAGAGTTTCTGTCGAGGTTTCTGTACTTCTCCGGGGGAGTTAACTTATTCATCAACTATCCGCTACACGCCGCCACATTTCGACCCATCTACTTGGGCAGTGAAACACCCTGCATATAACAATCAATGTACTGTACAGTATACTGCAATTGAGCCAGAATATTGCAAGTAATGATTAAATCTGCATATATATTTACATGCATCCCCACATTAAATTATCGATAATGTATGAATTTTAATTTTTGTCTATTTTCTGACACACGGTTAATATTGAAAATACACATGCTGTGTGAAACTACCCACAGTGATTAATTGAAATGGTCGGTTTGTTCATGTGCAATTATTGGACAAGTTACAGTGATTCAAAATAATGAGTTAAAATCATTATATCGAGCTACCTACTCCAGTAATTCACTAACTACACGCAAAATCCACTCTGCAGTGCGTTCAATAGAACAGAGGTTTCAATGGTATGTTAACAGATGCATTATTAAACTTCTTGTGGCAGTGAAGTGGTGGCGGCATCAAAGCATCCTGCCACTAAAAAAGGGTCAACCTGGCACCTATTTTAGCAAGAAAGGCCCAGCAGGGAAAATCCTAAATAGCCGCACTTTATATCGCTCCGATGTTTCATGTCCCTCTAATTAAATGAAAACTCGCATTAGGGGTGGGGGGTGCCAGATAATTACATCAGCCCCAGGTATGGCCACTACAATTCATGGAGAATGTGCGGTGGCGAAATATCCACGATGGTCATAAGTCATGCATTATTCGCCACGAAACTGTTTTCTCCCACAATTAAGAGCATCTATTTAACCCGATGATTTAACCCCAGCTTATCTGCAATGACCACTAAAATACATACAATTTTTCACGAATTTACAGCTGTGCCCAAAAACATTATTTGAACAAGAATATCAAAAAATGTATAGTAATATTTTGAAACTGAATTGTAGGCACCTATATTAGAGCATTGGATGGCTATGTAATAAATACCATAGGGAATGTGATGTAATGAACACTCCATTACGCTATAACTCGCACCTGATGGGCAGTGTCGAGCTTTTCATTTTTTCCAGCACTGAAACCGTAGCCAATAATTACATTATCTGACCTAATTATCGACTACTACTGGAACAGAATGTTCATTGCAGACTGTAACTGACAAAGAGAAATGTTTATTAAACTTTGTGGCACAGTAGCATAAACAAGTAATGTCAGCATGCCTCATGTAAAATGCGTTGATTATCACAAAATCATAGCCTTGCCAATTGACAATACTGTAGTGCTCAGTGCACTAAATAATCATAATGTGTACTGAATATTTTTACATATAATTTCACACTATATAGCTTCCGCCTGCTTCCGTATTTAGATCATAATAGTACTAATTAGGCGGTCGACCTTGTTCGGTACAGTACATTAGCTCCAAATCCAGTGGATTAGACGAGCTTCTAATATAAAAGGCCGGATCACAATCCCAGGGCCTTGGCTAAAATCGCTGCAGCCAAGTTTGCAGTGTAAGTATACTTAGACAGGGCGGTTATTGCAGAAAAGACGGATCCAGTCTGCTAATACCCCTGCCCTGGCGTAATGAAGGATCTCCAGCCAACATAAAGGCTGGAAGTTTAATGAAAACTGGGGATCTCGGACACGGTAGCACGCCCTGGAACAAGACTGACGCTCTCCTTAGGGTGGAATTGATTTTAATAAACTTCCGCTCTCTTAGGGTTAATTAATGAAGGAGTCTCCCTAGATTCTGTGCTTGGGGACTTGGGTCGTGAGGTGATCACAGGTCATGTACAGGGTGCGTGGTGGTGACATTGCGTCTTTCAATTCCATATTGATCCGATATAACCCCCCAGCATGGTGTAATCAAGTGACGTCATTCTTAATAAGGGGAGGTAATCATGCGCGAGGACTTCAATTTTGGTTTTCCACTTGTTTACTATTGCAATGAAATCGGGTTTAGGTTTGGGCTTGAAAATGCTGGGTTGTTATGTTCCGAGGGGTTCGTAGGTTATCGAGCGCGGTGGCAACTAGGGCTTTTCCCTCTAGGATTTAATTACTTGAATTTTCAGTGCTGAGGTTCCCCCTAAGGCATCGAGAGTAATTACTTTCATTCGTACTGTAGGCCTATAACTAAAGATGTTTTTTTAGGAGGCAAATTATCAGGAGATCTTGACATAATGAATGTCAATGATTTTTCGGAGGCAGCAGCCAAAAGAGCCGAGGAAGATATTGAAAGCTTCATATTCCAGTGATTCTTAAATAGAATTGTTCTCCGAAAATGTTGAAACCAACATACCAGTAATGTTCATATAACTGATTAATCAAAATAATATGTGATGATAATTTTGTAAATTAAAATTCCGAGGAAAATACAGTCTTTGCCAAACGTTTTGGTTACATACATGCTATCATTTAAGAGGATAGGTACAGTGTACCGGTACATATGACTTGATTACAACCATCACGTAAGCATTGCAGCGGCCATACATTCGTTCCACAATAGAGCACGACTAAATGGATGATCATTATATTTGATTAACACTCAATCGTATTATTATGACAATAAATAGGAAATGCAGTAGCAATCATGCATTTGAACTGGCTCAGTTGTAATAAAAAAATTTGTTGATATTATTTCATGAATGTGAACTAGTATTAGTTTATAATTTTATATACGTAGATTATAAGTAAATGTAACTTTCATTAATTTGATGACCTAAAATTAAGGAGGACAAGAGTCATTAGAGGTTTTATGCCATATAATTTGCACATTTTCTAATCCTTGAATTGATTATTTCCAAACCATTTTCTACGTAGTTGTAACTGTAATTTAAATGTTAAAGCATCTAAATTCACATTCTATGCCTATGGCTCAATTTTCACCTAATATTGACTCTGATGAAAGTTTTCAGGGCAGAGCTTACATGTTTCAAAGTACAAAAGTATGGCCATCCAAATTGATAACATATTGATTGTGCTCCACAAGCCACAACCAACATAGGAACATGCTGGTACATAGATATAATATGTGACACAAATGTCATGCCAATCTGAATGATTTTGTTTCCACGATACCAAAATTTGCAGGCTTATGACGATTTGGTCCGCCCCGGTCCCCGGGATCCCCTTTCCATCTTTATTTTGGGTGCGGGTGTTTTGTTCACCCTTTGAAAGGCAAGACTTTTTCTCTCTGTGTCGGCAAAATTGAAAGGCTCTCGGTACGGTATGTGTCTGGACCACAGGTCGGGATAATCAAAGGTGCCTCTACAGGACTCGTTCGATACTTCAGTACCACTAATGGCTAATTGCTTTTGTATACGAGCTGCAATGTGCTGCTGTAGCTGTATTGATATTAGGAGAAAAGAATTTCAAAAATTTACGACCAACCATGCTGTTAGATCGAGGTATTTTGATAATTCAAATACAGGAAGTTACCCGTTTTACGTTTTACAAATTAACATTGTAAGTTAATGTTCAAAAATTCGACAAAAAAATGTCTGATGTAATTTTTAAACCGACGCTAATTTAAACAGCGTAAAATGAACCGGAGTAACGGATACTTCATGTATAGAATTTGTCACATTTTCTAAATTCACCATTATGCGGAGTAATCAACTGTTTTTTTTTTCTCTTTCAATACTGTAACTGCTGGTGCGTTGCGTCCCTTGGTAACGCGTCGGTTAAGGACTCAGCTGATAATGGGTAATGCAGTAGTTCAGGGCGTCCCTGGAGAGTAGTGATAGCCACCAGGTATGGCTGGCTACCTTCCAGCCTTACTTCTTGGCAGACAGCTTCCTCCAAAGCTTCCACCGTCGTCGGCGTATATTATACGCTAGAGGGAATTATAAGGGAATTCTGCTGTCGGAAAACTTTTCTATCTTCTCTGTATATCTGCAAACTGTATTGAATCTAATGAAGACCACAGAAAAGTTACTTTTCACTATGCATGTTTATCATACACGATTTTAATTATACCAAGGAATTTCCAAGCACAGCAATTTGATGAGAGCCAAAGAATGTGAGGATACCTTCCGGCGCCTACGACCCTCCTTTCAAACAGTCATCCTTTTTGACAAAGTCATCCTTGACAGGTGGCTCATCATTTCCTTTTTGTAGATTTAACATGACATTATCTGAACTTACCTATTCTTTTTCACTTCCAAACTTTGATGCGACTGCTATCGATTGCTTAACCGTCAACCAAACCGTGGACCAGATTTGTGCGATCATGATGCTTCAGCTGGTGCATTAATGATGTATGTTATTATATGCATATTATGCATATCCTGGAGTACGCAATTAGCTGCAGTAAATAGCACGCAACATTATTTTGTGGACATTTTGATGTGATTTTGGACGCGCGTTATAAAGAGGGCGGAACTGTTTTGATGTCAACATGGTTGGTATAATGCCCCTTAATTTTGAGCCCATATCATGAAAACTTCATATCAAAAGTGTACAGAATTTACATTGACACATTTCTATGTGTTGCTATTACATGTTCACTTCATTGATGGGTGGTCAAAATAAAATCAAGTTGTACACACGTACGTTACCTCCCAAAATTTTCTGAACTTTCAACTTTGAATCCAATTTTCATCTATATGGATTTCTCCGAGAGGTAGTAGGGTTCCGCCGAGTAAATGGAGAAAAAAGCAGGTGAGCGAATCACTTTCTTCTCTCTGGCCCAAAGTGCCAAGTAAGCGTCTGGCAGTGCCTGAAGGACCTGACCCTTCAAAATAGGCATTTCTTCTCTACCGTGAGGTGTTCGACCGCCATCTGACAGCCAGTTAGTAGAAAAGGAACCGAGAGGTTATTGGTTCAGGCGGCCGTCTTGGGAACTAGAGAGACGTGCAAGGCTTCAAGTGTCAGCACCAGGATGAAAAGAGGGACACCTTTTTTTTTTTTGCCATTCTGACGCACTCTGTTCCTTGTTCCTTCAGTGTTCATTCCACTTTTCCCTGTCGCATTTCCGTGGCACCTGCACGTCCGACCAATTCCCGGAAGGCTCGCCAGGCGCAAGGGAAATGAGAAATGGCGGCTGACCCTGTCAGTTATAGACCAGTAAAGCCCTGCAAAATGGTTGCCATTTGGGAAGCGAGACTATTCTCTCCGGATATTGCCGGACTACGAAACATGCCCTAGATCCGGGGCCAAAGGGCGACAAAAGTCTACACCCTGTATCAGCTAGATCGCCTCAAACAGCTTCCTTTCCCGACTTTATCTGAAAGACACTAATTCCACAATAGCCTGTTCTGCCAAATTAGCTCAATCAAACCAGCAGATTGAACGACAACTGGGAGGTCAATCATGGTGTTACCTGCACCGTTCGCCGTCTACGTGCGGATTTAAACGTGTAATCCTGCCAAACTAGTTACGAGATCCGTTGAAATTGAGTCCGTTCATCCGTACCAAGGGCGCTTTTAGGTGGGTATAGGAATTCGCATGGGTGATTCCCTTGGCACGGTTTTGCCATGTCAGCCTCTTCCGCCATTTGCAATACATGGTGCACCTCCCCGAAATACCTCCAAGCTAACCAATGCAGACGTTTTCCCGACTGGAAGAGACAAAGTTGGGGAGTACAGATGGTTGGCTGCCTTACTGGACGAATTTCTACATCGGCGGTTTGCGCTGACAGTTCCTTCTGCCTCGTCGAGGCAAGGAACAACCAAGATTGAAATTTATGAAGCTCTCCCTGTTTACCACAGAGAAAGAGAGTCGTTTCCTACATTTTTTTTTTCTTATTTCACTTTAATATGGCAGGGCATGAAATATTAGTCGCGCCGAAAGCAGGCTGGATGTAGCCAAGTTGAAACGAAATCAAGTCTGGTAATAAAGAGCTGCTCCATTTCGTCACAACTTGAGAAAAGCATGCCAGGGTCGTAGTAGCTCTTTGTTATTCACTGAATTTTGAGACTTGATGTAGGAATGTTGAGAAGAAAATTGGAGTGTGGTTAATATTGTTGAAATGTTCTCATGGTCGTGCAACCAATATAACTATACAGATTATTAGCAAATTGAAATTAGCTAATATATCATTTAAACACCGATTTATAATGAGGATGACGTTATTATATGGAAATATAATTAATTCGGGTCGTGAAATAATTTTCAACATACTGGTAATTATAATGGCGATTCAATATTAGCATAGCATCGCGTACTCCGTCATCAGCAATAGTGGTAAAGTAACACCATCAATTTACATTACTGCCACCATGATTTGACACGCAGAAAATGTCAAGGAAAATGTAATACAGTTCAAGTTTGTCATGTTTTGAGATGGAATAGTTTGTCTTGTGCTTGTTCATGTAGTAGAGAGATAACGTAAACTGACAATTCGGGGTTCGTGCAGTGATGACATCATGAGAATATGTGACAGGGAAAAGTAATGAAACTGTATTATGGTCTGTTTACACATAGTATTTTTTTCACAAGTGACCCTTTGAAGCTTTGAAAAATTTAAGGACCCGACTTTATCCAAGTAATTAGCCATTCAGATCCGATTTTCACAAACAGGTTCACATGTCAGCTTTCACTGAAAAAAAAAACGTTAACGTCATATTTACTTTCAAAATGTTCCAAATTATGTAACCACAAATTTTAGAACCGCACTTTACGTCTGATATAATACTGCATGATCGCACAAAGGAAAACATTCTGCTAGGACCTAGGAGCATGTATACAGCCTGCTAGGTGTAGTTAGTGTATGGTTTTCTACTCAGTGTTTTTCCTGAGCTGATTAAGGTTTCAGGCGTTTACCTTGGAAGGTATTTAGAGCTCCTAAAAATGTAAGCTGATTTGATGCCTACGCGTCTAAGCTGCAAAAAATGAGTTCTGCCGATGGTCGATACCTATTGTGCCATTGCATCTTTCACAAGATATTCCTTGCAGTCTTGAAAATTACCTTTGGCTGAACAATGTTGTTAAATAATATGAGTGATCTTTCCAAACAATGAATGCTTAAAATAAGCATACGAGGGTGACGAAATCTGATGCAACGGATACAATTGAAATGCGTTGAAATAGCAATCATAGTTAAACACACCTGTAACAAGAGTTTAACTTTAGTGTTGCCGTTTCCGGCTTGATTACCTGCCTATCAATCAATAGCAGTGTAATGTTATTACTGAGTTTTGGTGGATTATCGGGCGTAAGCTGATTGCACTAGAGATCATGGTCGGAGAGATCACACAAAACAATATTACCTACAACCAGGAATGCTTCAAAATTTTGGATTACATTGAACAGCTTTTTCGAACTATAATCATATTATTTACTATGATTTACATTAGTACACTTTCCTTTCGCAATAAAAAAGATATATGAAGCAAAAGCGAACCATGGCACACTCCACGAAAATGTGAGGTTGTCCTACATGCTGTACATTTCTTTGAATCTTTCATATGGAGCTACTTACATGTACTCCCCACATCTGCTGACTCAAAATGGCATGATTTGAAAACTCCCCAGGCTGAAACTGCCGTATACATTTTAAAAGGATCTGTAGAGAGCATAATATGGTAAGTAGCTTGTGGGTCACATTCATAAACACTGAATAGCACTGAAGAGCAAGGTCTTACTTTTATTCCCGTGGGAATAGGCAGCTCTAAAAAGAGCATCATTCAGAAACATAAAATTGGCTTAAAGTTATTTTCGCAAAGAATACGGTTGAATTAATAGTGTAGCCAATCAGTGGCATTAATACAACTAGCCTATGCTATATTTTCATCACCAAACTCTTGTAACTATCTGTCAATATTTGTAATTTACTGCTCTAAAGCACTTTAACAAAGTACATTTGATGACGCGTTCGATTTTTCTTACAGGCACCAGGTGTTGCCACATTGTTCCCATGAATAGCAGGAAATAACTTCGAACGTGCCTAGTCTGGGAATAGCTTATGATGCCGTAAACTCACTAATAGAACGGAATATCGGCATGATTTTGAGAATTAAAACACAAATCATCCTACCCTCTTATATTATTTTCTTGGCCAACTCCCAGCGAATCCTGAATCTTCAACAATATAAACGTGCTCAGCAAATTTCCCGTAAAATGTCCCAGTCTCACTAAATACCCAACATGACCTTGTCCCACCAAATCCAGCCTTATTTCCAAAAAGTGGGCCAATTTCCCCAGAGAGCTGCAGTTGGCGTCAAAGATATATGTTGGCGGCTGTCCCTTTTGCGTAGTGTTCCTGACTGGTAGCATAAAGTCTAATCAATACGCCAGGCGCCGTCCGGAATTGCAAACTTGCGTAAATCCTCATGGCCAAAAAAAGGAGTAAAGCCCAGCTTTTCCTATTCATCATGCACCCCTATTTGATCTTCTTGGTCCGAAAACTGCCCCACACAAACACCAGAACCCTCCTTCCCCAAAATGTGTGGCTGTCACCTCAACCAGAAGTGATGCCATGTGTCGCAACTTTTCTGGTTCAACATCCTTCCTTCTTGAGCACCTGGGAATCAACTTGGGGTGCCCTTCCACAATTGTGAAAAGTGTCCTGAAGTATGGTACCGGCTACTTCTACCCATTACTGTGGAGTCCCACAGGAATCCTTCAGTGATTGATGATACTCGTTGCCTTTTACAAAGAGGATGGGAGTAAAAAAGTGAAGAAGAGGAATTGCTGGACGCACCCTGATTTTCCATAATGGATGATACCCAGCTTGCATTTCGGCCGGGTGCTACTGCTTCTCAATACATCTCTCTTCTGGTCCAGTTATTGGTTTTTTTTTTAGAATCAGTTGGCCACAATCAGACTGCGATTCCCATTTTCCCATTTTTAATGTATCGTGTGTGTGATGGGATGGCCTACTTTTTTGAGAGTCGACGGTTTGAATTTTCTGCCGGAATTAACATCCAAGTTTCATTACAGCACTGCGAACGAAAGCTTTATTATTTCGGAATATATCCCAAACGAAAAAAATTCTTGAATAAATTAAGCCTAGTAGCGGCTGAACTCGGAACTTGAAGTGGAAGTTAAAAGAAGTCATTAAAATTGATGTATATTTGAATCTGGTCTCCCTTATACGCGTATATACTTCAGAAAAATAGACTGAAATATACAAAGCAAATTTTACAAAAAAATAATTTTTTACAGATACCAATAGTGAGGTTTGAAGCTCCCAATGTGCCGCTATTATCATGCAAACCTAACCGTGAGATTACCCTCATTGTGCACGTATTCGCATGGAGCAATTATCCAAGATCCGTTTACTGTCCTCTCGAATAAAACTATCAACATCCACAGTAACGACTCGGATTATCTATTCCGAGCACCTCCCAATAGAGCGGAACATGCCGCCTGGGAATAAACCCCTACCATTGTTCTACTAGTGCCGCTTCCAATTAAACCAAATTAAGAATTTAATGAACAATGTAATTATTAAAAATTAATTAGCCATTCCGGGTTTTTTTTTGCAAGAATTCTCTTTGTTATCCTCTCACAATATTAAGCCTTAAACTGATCAAATAGACCACAAATATAAAATTTTGGGTTCGTAATAAATTTTAATTTTCGTTAGTATCGTTAGTATATTGACCTATATCTACATCAAAGATGTGGTCCATTTTAGGAGCCTGCAGCAGAAAAGCCAATTCTGTTGATTGGACTTGGATCGATAATGCTGGTATTTGGGATCGATACGCGACGACCCGGCCTCTCTTGACTCTAATTTAATCACCGAGACGTGGAAGGAAAGGGAGGGCTAAAAAGGCCTATTTACCAGAACCCTTCATGACCCGGTCCTAAGTGCACCTCTAACGACTCGATTCGTGTCACATTCACCGTTCCTTCGGTGTCTAATTGCAGTCGAGTCAAATGAAAACGTGATACACCATCTGATATGATGTCCAACTGCGTCCAACTGAAGACTATGCATTGTTGAAATTAACTTCTCATTAATTATGGGGCATTTTTGTACTGAACTGAACACGTGATTTTACCTCCGTTCATTAACAGTTTCATTGACTTATTTACACATCTTCTGGGCAACACGTGAGAGCTTCTTCTAGCTCTATTCGTGGCTATATTAATCTCTTTAACGACCTGTTGATTTTTTTGTGTGAAGTGTGTGCTGCACACCAAGCAACTTTGGAAAGAGCGACCTCATCTACTTTACATTAATTAGCGACGTAATCCTCCTTTGCGTGTAATTATGCGCTCGAGGTCACACCTAGCAGCATACACCAGGGGTTTTCTCACCAATCTGAATCGGCTCTCAAAGTATCATGTTCAGCTTACATTGTCCGGGAGGTTCAGAAATACATGGGCGAGAATTTTTCTGCTGCGTAATCTTATAATCAGTGTTTCACTTGGGGATGTTTCATTTTATATCCTAGATATCCTAGGAATTTGCTCTCAGGCCGTAGTGTAAAACTCTTGGAAGCAGTCTACAGGAGAAGTATTCAAATTATGGGGCTTGCACTCTTTTTTTTTTATCTGATCCTAGCCAATTACGGAGCTCTTTGAGGGGAAGTGGGGCAGAAATAAAATGAGAATCGGGGGCAGCCACTAGGTTTTATGGGCTGTCACTGGATCTGGACCTAATTTGATTTTGAGTGCCGTACATTCTTGCTGATTTAAGCGGTTTACATATCCCCGCATGAAAAGAAAAAAATTTGGTAAGCTGAGTAAAATTCTTGTGTGCGGCTTTGCAATTATGCACCGGTTACAAATATAAATTACGCGAAGAACTCTAACTATATGCTATACGAATATTTAAGAATGTCAAATGGTTTATACTGACTAAAAAACCTTCACGCATGAGCACTGCAGTTCAGAGGCACATTGAGATCTACAAGTGGCCAACTTGCGAGTGCAGGGAGTAATCCTTCATGTTGTTTGATTACGTGGGAAAAAGCCAATGCACTGACTTCCTTTCCATTATAAGAAAGATGGATGGGAGGGGGAGTGAGAGGCAGAGAATATACAACCATGACCTGGTGGAAACACCCTTTGCACATCGCCTCTGTTGTTGGGGGGTTCAGCTTAGAGTTTTGGCCTATATTCAAGCTGAATTATTGTTGAGAGTAGAAATAGGTACTATTTTGTGCAATAAAGCCTCTTATAACCAATTTGTCGAAAAAATTGCATGAATAAAAAATCAGTATTCTTGTAATACTTATCTGTTAAATAAAATAATGTCAGTTAACTGAATTTAAAAAAACCAGCTAAAAAATGTTAGAGCCTACCCCGATCTCCCATACGAGAATACACTCCTGAAGCAAGATACCGCAGGTAGTACATTCGAAGCATGCCAGACTTATGTTAAAGCTGATTACATCAAATTCATTGGAATTCAATGAAAAAAGTTACTAAAATTTAGTTTATAATGTCGAATACAGCCAAAATTCAGGGTCTGTCTCGCAGCTTGAGCTGTGTAGGCGATACGTTCTTTTAATAGGTACGAATTAACAGCCACTCAAATGTTCGACGATCGTAGTGCATACCAATTAAGTTGAGAATTGCCTAAAACACCCTGGACATTGTTGAATTTACAAGATGAATGAAACGGATGCACATGTTTTACTGCTGGAACACACAAGGGTGTCAACAATATTCCATATGCTAAGGTGCCACAAGATTTTTTTTTTTGCACATGTGGTTGCAACATAGTGAACATACATTTTTATACAAATTTTTATGTAAAAAAAATGTCTGCTTAAGGAAACTTTGACAGCCTCTTGCCTTCGAGCCGGACCTTCTCACCATCCTTGAACATGTTCGTGAAGGGTGATTTCTTTTCTTTGAAATCGACTTGTAAAACATCTTTTACTGGTGAGTTTCTAGGTCTTGTACTTACAGTATTAGGCCTACTTGAAAACTGTGGCGATGGTTCAAGAATAGAATCTCTTGCAATATGCATGAAGGCAGCAAGTCAATGGAACCTTTAGCAATTTTTTACCTTTCTTTTTTTCCCCTTCTCGCTACAATTGGATTTGCGACCAGCCGAACTTCCTTGACTAAACTAACATGCCTGGAGTTTCCGAGGACAACCCAACGAAACTTGGTCGAATCAAACCCAATCTCCAATCCGAATGGCTCTGGTCCAATATTCTTCAGCCCTACATGGTTCCACTTCGCGTCCACTTGCCTAGTCAAGGAAAAGTTTTTTTTTTTTTAAATTTCCAAGAAGAAGAAATAAAAAAATATTTGGACTGCCTCACTTTGGAATTTGGAAATCCATTTCCAATTTTAAAAAATCAGTACATTGTAATAATAAAGTATTATATTAGAGTAACGTGGATTTCATCGCATCTTATATGCAGCGCTAAAATTGTATTATGAAAATGAAGGCCTTCATGTTTCACAAAGAAGAGAATTTATAACTAATTCATAATACATTTAACGGCATTAAAGTTGCACCATTGAAGTATCGCACAGGTTGAATATAATTTCTCGGAGGGGAAAAAATAGCCAACTGAAAATCACCCCACTTTGCATATTCAAATGAACCATGGCGTGAATAATAAACGCCCGCGACGAAAGTGGGTCTACACCCCTAACTTTCTGGTATAAAAAGGCAAAAATGTTGGGTGCTCGTGGTATTGATCTCATGGTCCTCACAGCATCCAATCTCATCTGGGACCATCCTAAAACCACATCTACAGAGCCATCTCTGTGCAACTCTCTACAACGTCAAAACTCTATTAGACAACCGGTGCGACATCTCCTACTGAACGATAGCAACTAGGCTTTTAGCTGACCGAACATGTCCTGTCCTGGCAACAATCCCCGGTTCTCCGTCTAATTAACCCATTCCGTCTATTTTAAGAGCAAGGGTGTTGGCTATTGCATTGTGAACGTATGCAGTGCAAACAATGTTTACAATAACCATGTAAAAACCAACAAATAGCTAATAATAAGTAGATATAATTCCCATGTGGTCACTCATTCATAAGTCAGGTGTTACACACTAATATCAGGTTAATGAGCTACTCATCCTCCTTCAACGCTACCTTGAGGAAGAAACGGGAATGCAGCCAGAAGGCGGCCACCAAAAATAGATCTGCTCTGCCTGCGTGAGTGTATGTGTGTGCATGGGTGTTTGTGTGCTGCCCTCAGCCTTCGGCACATCAAACAACGTTCTACACAAAACTGTTGTAGTGTCCCATAAGCTAGCCGTGAAAGTTGAGTGTCTCTCATAACTATAGCTAAGTCAGGTGATCTGGGAGCGGATATCAGAAAGAAGGTGGATAATGTCCTGGAAGCTGATAGATATAAATAGTACACGTCGTCAGAAGATAGTGGCCCGACGGAAGTGATCGCGGTCCTTATTTTTAAGTCTGTGCACGGTGATGGCGAGTACATCCATGATCCCAGTCTGTGTCTGTGTTCCATTCCAACGGTTCCAACGGTTTTAACGGTTCTAAGTTATAAAGGTAAGTATGGGGCAAATGTTTATAATATTTAAACATCTATGCACTGCTTGTCCAGGAATTTTATCCGCTTATATGTGCCTCAATGTTGCATGTTTTTCTTAAAAAACTACACCCTGGATCCAATTTCCTCTGACACGACCGTTAACCAGGTCTGGCCAAAAATGTCGGATGTAAGCAACAGCATGAAAGTGCCGCCGGCCATACTCATACACGCTTTCAGGGACAAGCTCGCCGCTAGCTTGGAGTTACCCAGGCCAAAATAACTTCATGTGGACTGTGCACTGGGATTGAGCCAGTTGCCAGGTCCTTTTGGAGGTGGCAAAAACCTTTGCCTTGAGGATCGATGATGGACCACTAGGGGTCACTTGATCTAACTGCAATCCAACACCCATTAGGATCCTGCTGACTTATTTCCCACAAGGCTTTGCTTGGGGGGTGTTGGGGGTTGGAAGGGAAGTGTGGGTGAAAGAATAAACAAGAAAATTGTGGCATGAAGTGCAGTGAGAAGGGTGCGCCAATTCGGCCGCTGGGTACACAAGGACGAGGGGTCCCCTGCCTTTCAACCCTTTTAATTTTGTTTCTTTTCCCAGGTAGTTGAAGATGCCAATAAAAGGCGGAGATCCGCTGTGCCCATTGGGCTTTCATCCTCAAGTGCGTTGGCCAACCAGATGCAAACGTTGCTTCAGGTATTTTACTGCGTCTTAAACCAGCCTGAACTGTTCGGATAATGAAGCGTTAAATAATTGTTTCTGCAGAGTTAGTTTCTCTTTACCGAATGTTGACGTCTAAATATTTCTTTCGTGTTTAAAAATCCTTTAAAATAATTTAATATTCATCAAATAAATACTTATTTGTTGCAGAGACTATAAGGAGCATATAGCTAAAAAGGAAGCTGATAATTCTTCAAATTACCGGCGGAATGATGATGATTCTCTCAGCCCCCGATCCAGTTTTTCCGGAAGCAGTGATACCAAGTAATGTTTTCTTTGGAATCCTCCTTGGACACGCCAGTTTCAATAAATTTCTTAACACTTTCTTTCATTCACAGTCACAAGAATGACCTGCCTGGAATCAATGAAAGCAGTTCCACGCAAAATGAGGCAAAGAAAGATTTTTCTAGCCCCTACTCTTCTATATCCAGTGAAGCACTTGCGAGGTATGGGTGCCAGGTTATGGATTGGTCTAAAACCTGTATAGTCGTTTAGTGAACGTGGCTTCTATTGACGTTGTATTTGCCCAACCTGAACATCATTAATCCAGACTCTGCATTTCAATAGTGCATTTTAAAAACTATACTATGCTTGAAAATAATTGACCACCATCTTATATCCGCGATCGCATATATCGCTCAAGCTCGTGATATCGCTCGATATCTGTACTGTACGTGTGAGTCGAACGTATATTAAGAGTCGATATATTGTGTCGTATCGAAAATCTAGAAATTTTCAGGCTGTTTAGAAACAATTCCCTCCGTGGGAATAATTTTAATGACGCGTGCAAAGGTTCGGCATCCAATAATATTCCTTAGCCAATAGCGTAATATCTTAGCTGCAACGTTACTACTGCTTATTTCCAAGACTGGCTTTACTGCCCCATATCATAGTGCTCCTTCTCAGGAAAATAAGGCTGTTGCTAAGTAACGGAACAAATAAGCAAGGAATAATGGGTCCTAAACTGAGCTTAAAATGGTATATTTGGACGACCTCCCGCTCCCCACGAACAGAGCTGCATCTAAAGACACCATTCTCCCATATTCATGTACTCACACAAATGGTGTCTTATGTTCACTCCATGCCTACACTCCATGCCTATACAGCTGCGATATGGATATGGTTATAGGCCTGAAAATGAATTTAGTACTTCAAATTTACATACGCGTACAGCTAATTCTCTACATCATTATTTTATTTTCTGATTAGTTTTCTATAACAGTATTGGGGCTAGAGGGACTAAAAGTGGCGAACCCTAAAGAAATAGGATCAATCATAATTATATTACAACTGCCATATAATTATGTACTGTACGTGTGATTGATATATTTCATATTTGTTTTTAGTTTGGAGAGGTTCAGAAGGTCCGTGTCTCCTCTGGAGACGGAAAGGGACGATGAGGACAATGACGAAGAAGAAAGTGATGAAGACGATGATGACGCAGCGACGGGTAAGAAAGCAACGTACATTCAGTTGATATATCACACTTAATTATGGTGTATTGACCACACGCATAAACTGTTCACAGTGGTTAACAATGATGAAGACGTGTCAGTTACGGTTGGACTAAGGCGTCGACCGCCACGTAGTCCAACTCCTGAAGCTCCGTCAGCCTCATCTAGTAACGGAGATGGAGAAAAGGAGAAAAAACGCAGAAGACGTCCAAGAAGACTTCTTATTCAGTCATGTCAAGAAGTTCCTCCTCCTATTGAAGAGTGTGATCCTTCCGCCCCAGATAATCCTGACGTAGCATTTATAATTCAAGTGTGTTAAATTATTTCTTGTCATTGCACCTAAAACAATTTTCTACCAGTAACTAATCCCTTATTTTAAACCCAGGTAAAATCCACCCCAAAACATCGAGATGATGACGACACCAGCTCATGCGCCATGACAGAAACCACCGAAACAACCCTGGTCGATCAGAATGACGCTTTGCAAGAACAGGTGCGCATGATTTCATCCCTAATATATTAGCACATAACTTGATGTCATCAACATTCCTAGTAACGAATCGATTTCAGCTGACAAGCCTACAATCAGATGTAGAGAGGCTGCGCGAGCGCTGTGATAAACTGGACAAGGAAAAGGGGGAGCTTCTGAATCAGCGCCGATTCGGATCATCGGCAGAAGGACCAGGTGGTTCACTCCGATCAGAGTTGCTGCGTCTCCAGCGGCAAGTGCACGAACTAAAGAGTACAAACGAGGATTTGTGTGACGAACAAAGGAGTCTGCGCTTTCGAGTTCAGGAGCTTGAAGAGGATTTGGAATCACGTCCAGATGCAGTTACGTCCAATAGGACTATAGAAGATATGCACGCTAAATTTCAGGCGTCGGAAGCCATGGTGGAAGAGCTGATGGAGGAGAATTCGTCGCTGAAAAGAGATATTCGGGATCTGGCGGATGAAATGGATGAGCTGAAAGATAGTTTCAGGGAGGATCAGGCTGATGAGTACAGCGGGATGAAGAAAGAGCTGGAACAAACTGCGAAGAATTGTAGGGTGTTGCAATTCAAGCTGAGAAAAGCGGAGAAAAGAGTGGACCAAGTGGAGGCAGAGAAGGGGGAGCTGGAGTTAAGGATGCAGGATAGTGCTCCCAGTGGCGATCGTATCAGGCAACTAGAGATGGAACTGGCCGCAACGGTGGAGAACTCACAGAAGCTTCAGAAGCAGGTGGAAGAATTGCAAAAAGGAGGTACACCAGCAGCTTCAAACAAACTCTCGGTCAGCCCAAGGGTCAGCCCTGTACTCAGCAAGGCTCATTCTCCCGAGGCAAGTGTTACTGATCTGTCATTATAAGCATATCGCTATATCGCTCTAATAACGTAATATGAATTCAGTATGTGTAGACGGTTGTACAAGTTCAAGTTGTTCAAGTTGTAAAATAGTTCCACGGTAGAACATCATTTTGAACATCACGTGAGTTGTACAACGACGCCTTTCCCTGTCCGAAGAATACGCAACTTGGGTCAAAAAGGTACATGATCCCATCCAATCTGGCTGCCCCTAGCAGTGACCCCTATTTCCAACGCTTCCGAATCTAGTCCTTGCCAGTGGCCTTCCCGACAAATAACACCCTATGCACCGTGAAGTTGACCAGTATTTTTTTCCACGGTGGTTGGGCCTGGGAATTGTTCCAAATGGGTGTGCAGGAAGCGGACACAATTTACGGAACTTTCCTTTGGCAATTCTCCACAAATTCATTTGAAAACAGGTATTCATACGGAGGTATTCAGAGGTGACCATGAATATGGTTTTCCATGCCTCCTCCCGTCCTCCATGACAATTTATTGGCCATGTTCCGGTGCGTCTGTTGGATGTTATCCAACCACAAAAGACAACAATCTCATAGATCTGTTATTTGTAACTAATGAGATAATATTAGTGCTGTTTATGCGGAATTGAGTGACCAAAGTGTTAACAAAGTTTGGGGAAAATTCGCAATTCTGCCAAATAATTCTGAACTTATTATTTAAAGTTATGATAAATGTGACTTTTAATGCATTCTTCCGACATTTAGTAAAACGGATTTCCTTCTTTCAGGGTGAACGAAAATCGCTGAAACGAGGAAGTTCGCAGGAGGATCCCGCCGTATTGCTTCGAGATTTACAAGCTTCATTGGAAAGAGAGGCAGATCTTCGAGAACAAATGAAATTTGCAGAAGAAGAGTCGCAGACACTACGCAAAAACCTTTCCCGCGTAGAAGACGAAAATGAAACCTTACTGATGCAGCTGAAGAAGATGGCCAACAAGGCCAAAGGTGAGCTACAATTAAATGAAATTTTAGAGCAAATTTTAGTTCGATTTTTTTTATCTAAACAGCAGGTAGACGGTCTAGTCCCAGCCCAGCAAGAGGAACAACACCTGAAAGTGACAGAGATAAGGAGAGAGATAAGGACAAGCCGGAGGAAGAAGAACTATGCCCTACGGAGTTGAAAATTCAATGTGAATTGAACGAACAGGTAAACAATATCGTAACCACAATCGCAACAATAATCGACCAGTTATTAATATGACAAATATTTTTTTATATCACCGTAGGAGGCAACTGTTCTGCGACGACGCGTTGAAGACCTCGAGAGCGAAAATAATCGTCTTCAAAAAGAGGTGCAAGAAAAGGAAGAAAAGCTGAGTCAGGTGCAGAAGACAAAGTCGCCAACCAGTGCCGGAAGCGTGTCAAGCACGTCAAGTGCAGATGCGGAATGTGCTGAACTCCGTCGCAAACTTATAGAAAAGGAACGAGAAACTGAAAGGTTGCAGGCTGAGCTGTCAGTATCACAAAGACGTGGAGGGGGCAGAGGAATGGTTCGAAGCAGGTACAAATATGATGTTCAGTAACATGCATTGTCTTAAATCTGTATTTTCAGGTCGTTGGATACAGACCAGCAGTCCGTTGACCTCAAGAGGCAGCTTTCAGTTATTGAGCAGGAGGTATCGATCCTACGAAGCAAAACCCAGCAGTTGGAAGGCGAGAATGAAAAATTGGCCGCTGAGAATAGGAAACTGTCACTGAAAGCCGGAAGGAAAAATTCTACTACTGGAAAAGAGGCGGTATCAGAAGCGGCTGATTCGGAGGCTGTCAAAGAAAAGACTGAAAAATTGGAGAAGCAGTTGAAAGAAGCAAATGCCAAATTGAAAGACTTGGAGAAACAATTGGAAGCCAAATCATCAACATCTGCGGGTAAGAGTGGTGAGAAAAAAAAGGAATTGCCTTTTGTTCACATGTTTTTTTTTGCTATTTCAGTTCCCAAAAAGTTTGGCACAAAGAATGTAGAAACAGAGCAACTAAAGAAAGAAAAAGAGACGTTGCAGAAGGAAGTCAAGAACAAGGAAGACGAGATGAAGAAGATAAAGACAAGTCTCGAAAACCTGGAGAAAGAAAAGGCTAAAATGAGCGAGCAGCTGAAGAAACTCAAGGACATTACTCCATTCAAGCAGCGAACACCTAAGAAGCCCTCTGATACCACATCACGACTGCAGTTGAAAAAGATGGTGGAAGAGCTCGAAGACGAAATTGGTATGTCACCTGTAATTTCAGAGCCAGTTTTCCTCTCTAAAATAATAATGTTTATATCTTACAGGAGATATATGTGTAATTATGAAAGGCTTGGAAGCTGAGAAAAAGAAGCTGTCTGAAGAATGCAAGAAGGGAAATGGAAGCAATGTGACACAATTACAGGATATCAAAAAGGAGTTGGAAGAAGAAAAGTCAGCTGCAGAAAAAGCACGCGCTGAATTGCAATCCCTGGCAGAAAAATTCGAAGCTGCAGAAACGCAAAAGAAAGCGCTTGAAGAAGAGAAAAGTAAAATAGAAACGGAAAGAAGCAAACTCGAAAAAGAGAAGAAACGTGCTGAAGAAGAATTGGTCAAATCCGCAAGTGGCAAAGGTAAACAGATTTGGTACCGGTATGACTTTTTCCAGCGAAATGAAAATGAGTGTAATCTAATGTAATATTCCATTATTAACTTTATCGTAACAGCTACAGCATTGGAAGAAATAAGAGGGTTCCGAACAAAATTCGAAACGTTGCAAAAGAATGCGGCAGAAGAAGAAAGGAAAACTGCAGAGCTGAAACGACAACTGGAAGACCTGCAAAACGTAAAGACAGTGGAAATGAAAAAAGGGCAATTAGAAAAGGACAAAATGTTAAAAGAGGTAAGATAATTTTCTTATAATATATGAGTCACGATTCTCCCGCCAAAGGTCTAACAACATCCAAGCTCTCTACGTCTACGGTGTACTGGAATTCCTTTTATACTGTACATAAGCAAGTACATTTAAAATCCACTGGAATTTCACGAAACAGATCGACTTTCAAAGTAACCTGTATACCCACGGAGACTGCTATGTTGTTGTTGTTGTTGTTGTTGTTGTTGTTGTTGTTGTTGTTGTTGTTGTTGTTGCTGTTGTTGTTGCTGCTATGTCGACATAATGCGCGTAATTAGATTAATCTTAAAATTGTTTCTTTTAGCTGAAAGAGAAAGAAACTAAAATTACTGAAGGCGAGACCAAATTGAAAGAAGCCGAAGACAAAATGAAACGAACAGAAAAACTCCTAAAGGACAAAAGAGAGAAATTAGCTGCAATGGAAAAAGAGCTTCAAGAGGAAAGGGAACACCTTCGACAAACCGAAGGAACACAAAAGGAGGTTGCTGTGGGTTGGCTGAAGGAACGCGATGACATGAAAAAGAACCTGGCTGATCTCAAAGCAAAGACTGAAGAATTAGAGCAAAGTGTGGCTGCAAAAGAAAAGCAACTGAAGGAAATGGTAAGTGCCCCCATTAATTTATATTCAAATGAAAATGCTAATCGTGGCCTACTTTCCACGCTCAGGAGGCTAAAATTAAAGAAGAAAGCAAGAAAGCAACGGAGACTATTCAAAAGAAAACTGAAAGGGAAGTCAGAGTTATAATGGATGATAACGTCAAAATGAAAAAGAAGGTTGAAGAATTGGAACAAAAACTGGAAAAGGTACGTTGGACACTGTCAATAATATATCAGTGTCCATATAACGTTTTATATTTAGACGGAGAAGGAGAAGAAGGTTGCCCTGGACAAGCAGCAAAAGGGAGATTTAACTACGAAGAAAGAAAAAGAGGAACTTCTGAGCAAACTGACTGAAGCAGAAAACAAACTGAAGGTAAAACACTATTCTCCCATAAAAATGTTGCCATCATACATGTTGCCCTGACCAGAATTATTCATACATATATGTTCCAGGCTGAGCAGAAGAAATTAAAGGATCAGGAGAAAGAGTGGAAATCGAAAGTTGACAAAGCACAAGAACAAATCAAAAAATTGGAAGACGATAAGAAGCTAGGGAAAGATAAAAAAACAACGGTCAAAGAGGCTAAATTACAAGGTGTGTACATTGTCTTGATGATGCAGTTACTATACTTACTTATACTGTAGGGTAAATACACGTGCAATAACAATGTACGAGTAACATTAACTATGTAAGACATGTAATAATTTATTAACAGAACTGGAAGAAAAGCTTGCAAAAGAAAATCGGGAATATGAAGAATTGACAACAAAATACGACATGCTTGAAGAGGATTATGTTGTCACAAAAGCTCAGTTGGTGTTGGAAAAGGAACAAGCTCAAGGGTACTCTAATTCTTGTTTGGCAACTATTTTAACATCCTAAATATAATGTTTATTTTCCAGAGAATACAAATCTCTCAAATCAGAACATGAAACACTGGGAAGCGAGTTGAAGAAACTCCGAGAAACATTCAACGTCCGGCAAGATACTTGGATCAAGGAAAAACTAGACATGCAAGAAAAACTGAAAGAACTGGGAGAACGTGCCAGTCGCAGCACTACCGAGACATGGACAGCAGAAAAAATGAGACTGAAAGACTGCCTGGAAGAAAAGAATGCAGAGTTAGATATGATGAGAAAAGAAGCTGAGGTACTGAAGAACCAAATATTCAATATGAAGAAAGATAACGATGACCTTCGTCACAACTTGGAGGACTTCGAAAAGGTCAACAAAGTCCAGAGAAACATTAGTGTTGACACATTTGCGCAGGATAAGGAACTACGTGAACTTAGAAACAAGTAAGAATAATTATGACTCAATGTATACAGATATTTAATCCTGCGTTGTTTACAGATTATTACAAGAAGAACGAAGCCATAAGACCGAAATTGCTCAGCAAAAAATGAGATTCGAGAGCAAATTAGCTGCTACCACTGAAGAGTTGCAGACAACCCAATCTCAATATTCTAAATCGAAAAGAGAGCGAGACACCTACAGGGAAATGTTGGAAGGTGCTCAAAAAGCCTTGGCGGAAGTGAAGAGTGGAAAGGCCAAGAGGGATTCCTATCTTGCTTCTGATGAGGTCAGTCAAATTTTGTAAGACTTCACCAAGTGCCTTACTCCAATGAATGCGTAATATTCCCTTGGCAGGCTGAGAGCGCAAGGGTCCAAGTTACAGAGTTTCAACAACAAGTGGCTTCACTCGAGGATGAACTTTCCGAGGCTAAAGTAGAGCAAGCTAAACTACGGACTGAATTAGTAAATGAAAAGGCTGCAGCTGGAATCAAAACATCAGAATTACAGACGCGAATTAACGAGGTTTGCATTATAGTATTTGTGCTTTTCTGCATTATTAATGTTCATATTTCATTTGTAATTAGTTGGAAGAAGATCGATTATTAAGCAGTGGACGCACCAGAACTGCCGGAATGAAGACTAGGATGGAATTAGCATGGCAGAAGGAACGTGAGGATCAACAACGATTGGTGCAAGAAACCAGCACTCTAGCAAGGGATCTGCGGCAAACACTTTTTGAAGTTCGTTCTACTACATGGCAATTGATTAAGTTACTTTGATTTACATATTAATATTACTTGAACAATTGTCGTTTAGGTTGAACGTGAGCGTGATCGAGAAAGACTAGAATCCAAGCGCCGAGTGGAACAACTGAAGAGGACGATGGATGAGGAACAGGATGAGACAAGGAGAAAAATTAGTGAGGTAATTACAAATCACCCCCAAATTACAAATCACATGGCATAAAATTATTATAAGCATTCAATTTTAATGCAGCCTTGGATAGGTATAATAATAGGTGAGGAACAATTACTTGTCTGTTTGAAGGTAATAATGCCATTTTTTCGCCTTGAAAG
Source organism: Catajapyx aquilonaris (assembly GCA_000934665.2). Lineage (NCBI taxonomy): Eukaryota > Metazoa > Arthropoda > Diplura > Dicellurata > Japygidae > Catajapyx > Catajapyx aquilonaris. The sequence continues at coordinate 51,615 of JYFJ02000838.1, read as the reverse complement.
ATGCAATTTGACTTACTGGAATTACGTGACGCTCACGCAAAACTGCGAACGACGAATGAGAAAATGCGACGTGACAAGGACAGAGCCGAACGAGAAAGAGAAGACGTACGACATCAAATGAGTGACCACAAACGATCGGCCACTGAGGAACAGAGGGCTGTGGCATTACTTCTGCAACAGGTACAGAGTGACAATAGAATCCAAAAGAGAGGAAAGATTTTAACATTTTTCATTTGAAGGTGGAAGAAATGGTAAAACTAATGCCAGCAGAGGAGAAGAAGCAGCCCTCACTACCACCTAGGAAACCACTCAGAGTGAGTACACTGCACTGTGTAAATTTTTGTGAGTTTTCAGATGGGCTAATCTAACATCCACTCGAAATAATCATAGTTATAGGTAATTCACACTATGAATAAATTTTTATCGTCGCTTTCCTTGCAGCCACTAAGGCCAGGAGAAGCACCTCCAGAACCACCTCGAAAGGACACTCGTGTTCCGGATGAACTACTTAAGTATCTAGGAAGTCTCTCTCAAATTGCCAGCGAAGTCAAAAGGTTACATCAAACTGCAGAGGAGGAAACTGACAAAGAACGACAACGTAGAGCAGCCACTCTCAGAAGGTATGTCTTTTTCCACAATTTATTATTTTCTCTTATTAATTATTAATTATTAATTGCTAATAATTCTCTGCGCGCGTAGAACCGCTTCTGCTGATCAAGATGAGCCGCAGCAGCCTAGTGCTGGAGGATGGCGCAGTACACAAACTTTACAAAGGACCCCTGGTTCATCATCAGCAACTTCAGGAGCTGTCTCCTTGAGGAACAGTCTGTATCGAAAGAGTCTATCACTAGAACAAACAAATGCTGGTCCTGATCAGGTGAGAAAAATAGCAGAAATTTAGTAACCCAAAAATTAACTTTGACCTTATTCTAATTCAGAACCTTTGGAAACCTGAGGACGATGGCGGGAGCAATAGCAGCCTTCAGTCACTGCAGTCAGTCGACGAGCGTATTTTAGGCCTTAGATCAAGAAGTACAGGCAGGGATACTAGTGTAGACCGAATATCTACAGGATCCACGCAAAGTGAGGTTATTCCTAGCATGCAAGAGAAAAAGAAAAAGAAAGGTCTCCTTGGAAAGCTGAAAATGTTGACCAAGTCCAGCAGTACTGATGAATCTTCATCAAAACACGTGGAACCCAGCTCGCATGTATGATTTACCTACTATATAGCTTACTAATTTTTTGTAAAAACCATTTGGCTGTAACTTCACATACTTTGCAGTCAAACGCAGGATCTGATCTTTCTTTGGATATGGAAAAAGAAGAAGAAAGAGGAAGCAAGAAAGACCTGAAAGAAAAACTTGGCGGAATATTTTCCAAGAAAACACCCACAAGTTCGGCACCAATCAGATCATCAAGGTATTTATAAGCACTTCTATAGTCCAACAATAGACCATAATACTGTATAACATATTCTTCAGTTCTGACGTTGGAGCACCATCGTCAAGGAGCTCCACTCTCCAGAGATCTGGACAGGGAGGCAGTGGGACACTCAGTTACTCGTCTATGGTGAGTGTGCATTATTTTGTTTTTACAGGGTAAATACTAAAATATCATCACAAGTGCATAGAATTCAACATCTCACTCATTATCTTACTCTAGACGCGGAGCTACTATAGGCGATGAGTATTCAACATGGAGGTTTGTTTAAAAACTAATAATTTTGTTTTCAGTATTTTGTTTTCAGTACAGTACCTGCAGTTGTAGGAGCTTTACTATTTTACACATTAGCTCTAGCTATGTAGCTGCTAGTTGCAAATAGTTATTTGAAATTAATATAGATTAGTCAGCAATGGCACAATTTTAAGGCACATTGTTTTTCAGGACGAACGGCCTGGTTCGTCATCGAGTATGCAACGACCATTGTCTTCATCAAGCATGCAGAGGCCTCTAGTGCCTCTCTCAAGCACAGCCAGACGTGTGAGTCCTGGCCCTACTATGAACATTTTATCTCCCGCGGCATATTCAGCTCTACTGTCCACTTCATCAGCCGGAAGCAGAAGGAGTGTACTTCCACTATCACGTTCACTTTCGTCTGACTTGAACAGGCGGTAATCGGACACTCGGCACTCGATTGGTTACTATTTATTACGGCGTCGACGGTTTAAGAAAAGTAGTGCTCGATTGGGATTGCACGGGGCATTTTAATGTTTACGGCACCTTGTCAGAGTGACAGCTAAGATGAGACAATGGTTTTACCATCGTTAAGGACTGTTGGGAGGTCGCCTACATTTCCAAGTCGATGACCCTGAAACATTGCCAAGACATTTTCAGATGTGCTCTAGAAGTTTTCTGTTGCTTTTCTCTACGTTTCTTACTTCTGTTTGTACCTTTCATATCGTCCTTGCTGACGTTGACAACTCCTGTTCTACCTTTTTCCTTTATACTCATCCTTGATTTTGCAGGCTTGGAAGCCTGCCGTTTTTTTTAGTTGCTTTTTTTCATTGCACATACGTCAGGTAAGAAGAATGAATGCTGTTTAAATATAGGCGACCAAGGCCGTCACACTAGCTTTTTTGCCAAGTGGGTCGAAGAACAAAACGAGGAATGGTCCCGGATGTGCAACTTGGATTCATCTGTTTTGAGACTGCGAACAATTTCTGTCATGGGGGAAGTAATAGATAAGACCATTCCGAGGAGACAGTGACATAGCCTCAAGACTTGCCCCGGAAAAAGTGTATGAAGAGCAGTCAGTGCACCTTTGATAGTAGTGGTGTTAGAAAATAAGTTTTACCTCATGTTCCTGATGTAACTATCACCCCCCTTTCCAAAGAGGCTGGTGTGTTTCCCATGTGATGAAAGTGAACTAGTCCTAGTTCAGAGTAGTGCACTTTGGTTTGTGAATTATGATGGTGAAGATTCTGAAAAATATGCTCTCAATATGTGTAGATGAAATAATGTATAAGTTTCTGCACATATGGTGATAAATAAAATATCCTGCTCAATTGCCACACGACTTAATTTATGGACCAATATGTCAGAAATTATATAAGCACCTTTTTAACACATATGTATACGCTTTATTTCACCAACTTTTTTCCAATGATATGCTGTACATTCACATGAAAGTGAATTATATAAATTAATAATATTTCGAGTAGTTAAAACGTACGTAGAATCCAACACTTCCAACCTACTTAAATTTTTTATAATACTAATTAACATTTTATGATGGTCTATCAGAAATATATCTATTCTATTATATTGTTTTCCATGCTGATGATATGACCTAAGCACATTGCCATCTTAAACCATGTTCCCTCTCTTTAAATGAATCAAACTCGTGGACCAAGATTTTTTTTTGTAAGAGAACTCCAGGCTAGCTCAACAATCCAAACACATCTCAGCAACGAAGGATTCGCAATACCAAACGTAACAAACAGCAAACATTGGAATGAACAAAACAGTAAGTTGATCCATACGGCAGTAACAAGTTTTGAACATCTAAAGCAGCCAATATCAAGCCAAAAGAGGAACGCAACATAGCCATTGTTCAAATACTGTAGTATGCTTCTAAACTTGTGGTAATAATTCATCTCTGATATTTTGGTTGTTTCTAATCTGAACGTATCCACAAAATGTTTTTGTTACTCATGAGAAATAGCAGATTGTATGGGGAGGGAAATTAAGTGCTTTTTTTAAAGATTGGTACGCTTATGCGTTTAAATGCAGATGTAGTTAATCAGGCATCAACAATTGGTTGAAAATTACATCTTTGCCTGGACTTTTTTTAACATTGATCGCCAGCGGCATGCACTTCCCATAGTACATTACAATGAAAAACTAGTGCATATGCTAATATGGTCACAGATTCCGTGTGTATAAAATGTGACCTTCGTTATCATCGTGTTTGACATAAATTTAACCTTGGGAATTTATGAGCGTCAAAATAAATATTTTACAAGTCTGCTATAATTGGCATCAAGTCGTCTTTCTGGATATCTATGAAGACCAAACCTGATATGTGTAATTCGCGGTTTCTCTATTGCCATAATGATATTTTGGCAAGATATGGCCAATGTGATAACAGTGCAATAAATATGCAGCATTAAGCGCAACCACAGCATTACACACAATTTGTTTACCCCATCAATATCCGTCGGAGCTATTTAACTCCAAACATAAAATGATAAAAGCCTAGTGAAAATTCTCAAGAGTGCAACTACAACACTACCCCTACTCACAGAGTTGTACCATCACAGAGATGGCTAGAAAAATTTGGATAAGTAATGGCCATTCTCTAATTAGAAGTTTCAGAGTTAAGAAAACCACACCTAGGGAGAGAAAAGAGCATCACAACATCTAGGGACCTATCGGGCCATTATGTGATTAGAGCATAGCGTGGAAAGACAGTTTCCTCTCCACTGTCGTCTCGAGAGAACAGAACTGTGAGAAAGAAATCGATCTGGGAGGGCCCTCCCTCCAAATGTGAAGCAAGTTGCTTGTGGCTCCGGCTTTTCTAGTAAGACCCCCAAAGATCTCCCCTAGCACAAAATAGTGGTTTCCTTAACACATTCTGGGAGGCAGAAGAAAATGGCTCCGCTGGTTTCTCTATCCCCCTTGAACCCATGCCAACTGGGTGGACAGTACAGATACATGGAGAAATTCCCTGGGCCAACATTATTTTTTGGTACTCTATTTTTTGATATTTTTTTTTTGTGTGTTACTGTTGCTGATGGCGGATGCGGAAAAAATTAAAGGATGATGGTGCGGCTCATGCTTTTTAGCTGAGCTCCGGCAGAGGTCCGAAGAGGTAGACGGCGGAAATGGACTCCTCTGGATTCCCGATGAATTCGGCGTATAGCTCCTGGTAGCGTGAGAGGGTGATACCTCCCTTCTTGCGATCCTCGTCCTGTAGCAAAATTAATGCGATTTTACTGCAATGACCCAAGTACAAGCCAACTCCGTGAAAAAGAAGATTGAGTAACGAAAGGAACAGAAAACAAAGCAACAAATTGAGTGATGCAATATACAACAATATGCAATATGCATGCGGCACGAAGTTATACTAATACAATTGTTAACATGTAATAATTTTCTAACCCGAAAGAGAGGCATATCAGCGGCCGAAAATAGGGCAAGTTTAAAGTGAAGGTGAGGGTGAGGTGAGGCGAAATTGAGGAACAGACTAATTTAATAATCTCAGATAAACCTTAATATCCGCTGACTGAAGCTCATTAGAGGTCGACAGAAGTCCAAATTATTGGTAAAAATTCATTAATATCTGAGGAGATTAGACCCTCTAATATTTATGACATGCGCATATTAAATTCGATTTTTTTTCGCTAATTATGTTCTCAAAGGTTGTGGAAATGAAAGCACCTTAAATTAGCTACGTGTTCTCTCTCACCATACATGTGAAAAAAGTCGTAAGAAGGAAATTTGGAAAGTAGTTTTTTGTCCAAATTCGATATCCGATAAAAAGTGAAAATAACCTGAGTAGCCTATCTATCGTAAGTATCAGTGTCACAATCCGCAAGAGTGGTAACGACTTTTTTCAACAAGTTACTGCCAAGATTTTGATGATGACAGGTTTTCGTAGTAATATACACGTAACTTAATTACAAAGCATAATGATTGATTACTCATGTTCCAAAAAATAAACATTAATAACTCTCTACATTGTACTGTGCATAAATGTATATATACTTTTACGCTCTAGTACATTACAAATGTTGCCCATTTTCTAATTAACCTTCAACAAGATAATTATATCTTTCTGGGATGGCCAAATTAGAGGTAATTCTGCATATATGTTTGTTGGCCACAGATAGAACCGCGGATATTGTCATATAACAATATAAGCAAATTTAAGGAATCATTCGCCCGTTGTGGACACACTGTTCCCAACTTTCAATCTACATCCCCGCCTCAGAATCCTCTCTCTGTTTGGGCTTAATCAAGTTGGAATCTTGTTCTGAGAGTAGCTCTCGTCTGAGAACAAAACTTGGTGGGATTCTGCATCGATTGTGGACCAATCGGGGAGGGTTTCCTAAGAACAGTCCCACCCTTAAAGCTACTTTGAAGAACACAAGAACTTCGGAATCAAGCGAACTGCGGCATTCCAGTCGCTTACGCTTACTGCCTCCGACAAAAAACAAAAATAACAAAAAAAAAGCCTTTCAGGTATAGAAAAACTACTGGAAGAAGATTGCTTTTGAGACTGGAAAGAAATTCTTGAAAAATATTTGAATTAATTTTACACACTACTAGATGCTACAGCACGGTAATAACAAAATTGAAGCTAATTACCCTTGATGGAAGAATATCGTATTGTGTATTCAGCAAAGTTAACAAATATTTTAGCAACTTGTCAGGACGTTAGAAGGTGTGTGGTAGAGGCGGAGGAAACTTTGCGAATTTCCAAGTGAAAGTCAAGAAGCTCGACAGATGCAAGTCGATAGGAGGTCTCCAGAACATTCTCCATGCAAATCCCAGCTCCAACAGCAGCAGCCTCGAAAAGGGGCTGAACTCAAGAAGTCTGATTTTTTTGGGACACTAAATCTAGTGAATAGGCAAGAGAAGCGACAGGTGCACCGGACGCTCTACTTCCGGTCACTTTCAGATATCTCGACAAAGGAGCTTGGTAACAAACCCACCCACACAAGTGCGAAAGGTACTTACATTGCAAAGCTTCCGGTAGGCGTTGTCAATGTCCTCAATGTCCTTGTAGGCCATCCGGGACACGCAATCAAATCGGAATTCCTGAATGCCGATCACGCCGTCGCCTGCCATATGAAATAATGGTATAGTAACGAAAATATGGAATGACATAACCATGCTCATGCGAAATGTGCATTTTGGTTCTAAACCACGCCTTCATCGTACTTTAAAATTTCTACAATATGAGGCCATATTGCTAATTATTGTTGTATTTGACAATGAATTTTCACAGAAATATTTTTAATGTGCAATATTGATATAATGTGGTTATGTTACATTTTTAGATTATGCATTTTATGAAACTTCACATGAGTTCCCCTCACATTAATCAAAAGCACAGACAAAAAAGTAGTATCCTTTCTGCCTGCACTATGTACGAGAATCAATGTTGGCGACAAGGCACTGCAACATGTTAACATGCATATGCATTATTATCGTTCTGCTCCCCAATAGAAAGGTTAGCACAAAGCCTTTGACAGGGGTGGCCAGAATTATGGACCCCCACAACTGACACGCACACCTATTTACCAGAATTCCTCTCCAAAAATACACATCCACGACACAAAGGTTTTTCCTTGGATTTTCAAATACGTGTCAGAATATCCCCCAACCAACAGAAAGCATTCCGCTTGTGACAGGATCACACCATGCGAAAAATGACACTAAAAAAAAGCTTGGGTAGAATTCATGCTTCAAAAGCTGGGGACACGAAAGCAGAGTTTCTAACCAACGGGAAAAGGTGGGAATAGTTAAAATAGGGGGGGTTTTATCCTAAAAAGCTCTTTGAATTCGTTTCCTAACTACAATGGCGTGCTTGCACATAATGAAATCAACAAGGCCGAGTCGAGAAGTGTAAATAAGCATTCAGATTTAGCAAAACTTTTAATTGCTACGCCCTAGCTTCGGAGCCAAGGGCCTCATTAGTGCGACTCTGATTAATGTTCTTGTTTAGTTCCGAAGCTGTCTTAGCATCGGAAAGTAATCCGAGCAAGTAAGTGGTTCCAGATCTAACGTCTCAAACGCTTCCTTTTTGGTCTACACCCACTCTTGATCGCAAGCCAGAGTCATTGGAAAAGCAACCTGACCTTCCCGGTTATGCAGCCCTCCAGTTATAATCTCCTGCTCTATTTATAAAAAAGCAGAGAGCATACAGTTTAAAAAAAAAATGTCGAATACAAAGTTGATTTTCAAAAATTATCTGGGCACTCCCCTCTGGTTTGAAAATGTAATGCAAATATGTGGAATGTCAACAGATTTGGAAACCATGTGCGCCCACGTTGTATTGCGTAATTATAGTCAAGGTCAAAGTACGCTTTTAGGCTAAAAGAAAATTTGGCTACTAGAGAGTGCAAAAAAAAGGTGTAGGTTTAAAAAAAACACGTAACATAAGTGTAGGTAGAAGAAAAATGTCTCTGCTGAAAAATTTCTAGTTTAGCAACGGACTCACCATCCATGTCAGAAGTTTTGAAGCGAGAGTCAATAAATATTTTGAGTGCTTGTGGGAAGTCACTAAATCCTTTCCCAATGCACAGATTCTGCACTGTTTGTTTGAACTCATCTACCGTCACCTGGCCATCCTGTAAGGAAGAAAAAGGCTTAGGAGGCAAAAATAATTATTTTCCTACTCAGGTGACTGGCTTCTTGGAAGATAATATTTGCTTCGGTTATTAGGCATCTTCATATCGCAATACACTAAGCACACTAGCAGCCATGCTAGTAAGTTTGATTATAAATTAAACATTGCGGGCAAATTAGCTGCACTTAAATTATATCTGTATTATACATGAACCACGTCAGGTTACGATATGTTTTTTTGTCTGCAAAACGGCGCAAAATCTACAAAAAGCTACAGACAGCATGTCAAATAAAATGCAATACTTTTTATTCATATTAAAGTATTAGCCTATCATTTTGGAATTCTAAACCTAATAAAATAATGATTTGGATAATAAGTACGCGTGTTACCATATTTCTATGTGTCGAGGCGCAATATATGCGAGGTAGATCTAGATACTTCTGCTAATGTTAGGCATTATAATTTATCCACTAGCTTCATATACTTTATAAGGCAAAATTAATCAATACATACACATAATTGTGCATAAAAACGAACAGCTGCCCACTAAGAAAATTTTCGGAAAATTTAAACTACTTTTAACACTGTCTAACATCTAAATAAACTGTTAATAAAAGGGGTTCGTGGCTAAAATAACTATTTGCCTCAAAATTGCAATATTACCATTCCGTTGCCTCTTGCTTGTCAGCATCGTGACAAAATATTTCTAGAAATTTATTAATATTACTTATGTAAACATCTTGATCGAGTACGTGCTGAGGCCATCATATTTGTCACCCCCCTCTACAGCAGCATTGCCAATGATATCAAAAATAACGTCAGATGTCAGTAAGAACCTCTCTCACATCTGATTTTGAAATCGTGCTTTCTTGAACTTCCCACTGGCTGAACTTGTCACTTTGCTCCACAATGCTTGACCTCCCAACAAACTAGCCTACCCCCAAACTTCAGCATCTATTTCTAGTCTATCGTCAGGTTACCGTGACAGAGGGTTATAAAACCACCCTAACAACCACGCAAGCAGTGCCATTAAACCCCTCCCATACCCTACCGACAATGTGTTTGCCAAGAAAAACCGGTGGCGCCAACTAGACTCCCTAGGGAGTCACCTGTAATACTTATTACAGCAGAAACCCGGATTTTTACCGCCTCCAAAATAATCCTCTAGGGGGATCAAGGGTTCAATTAGGCTGGTCAAAGCCACACTGGGAGGGCAAGAGTTATAAAACAAAGGTCCAACCAACCACCAATCAGCATGCCACAAATGGTTCACCAGAAGACAGGTCACGAGGGACAAAACTGTTAGCGGTCAGAAGTAGTAAAGTTGGCGTCAATAACACTCATTCCGGGGGGACGGGGGTGTGCAAGAGTAGAAACCTACCGTTGAAGTCTATCGTATTAAAACGACTATCGATAAACATCTTCAGGGCCTGGGGGAATTCGGCATACCTCTTGCCCACGCAGACGTTTTTAACGGCCAATTTGAACTCGTCAGCATCGACCACGCCGTCCTGAAATTCGGAAGCCCGGTGAACTATGAATCTACTATAGAAATTTGAAAACCTACAGGAATACCAATAGCTACTGGATTTTAAACATAAGGCAACCTTGATCAAACTAACCGCGTAGTTCAATTCAGCCTTCACTAGGATCGCATGATCATTAGCAACCGCTATTACACATCCATTATGATCCACTAGTATGGAATTACAAAACAGAATCCGATCGACCGGATCGCTAACCAAATAAACAACCTGGATTTTACGAGCAATCCAATTCCATGTCGCCCGGTTCAAAATGTGCCCTGATTGCTTTTCACATTGGTATTCATCTGGCCCTAAGGCTTCAAAGTAGGGAGCCACCTGGGGTTTTATGTGCAATAGCTATTCCTATACATTGCAAATAAAATCGATCGGTTGTAATGCACCGTAATGGAAACACGACTAGAGGCTTCAGGTTTACGGCTATTTTATGCAATACGTTTAGAAGTCGAAGAAATAAATCTGACACCTATGAAGAATCAAAAAAAAATATGACGTAAAGCTGTGTAAAAAGGAATTATGTAATGGATAGTAAAGATAGTTTAAAATGTGTCTTACCTTGTTGAAATCAGCTAATTCCGCAATTTCATTCCAAAGGTTTCGCATCACTTTGCAGTTTTCCTCAAACTTGGTCCGATTAAATTCACCTTTTCCTTCAATTATGGTGGATCTCAATGCCAAACACTCGAAGTCGTTTTTGTCCAAGTACCCATTATTGTCGATGTCTGAAATACAAATCCAAATTAGCACATTGGAAGCAACACCAGAATAATTTAAAAAATTATCCGCACTCCAACAGGTCATTTCAATGACCCCAGACAGGAGCAAATGTGATGGCCGCCTTGAACCTCGGATATGACTTCTCCAACTACTCTGAAGTACCGAAATTTTTGAAATGCAGCCCACAATGGGGTCGCTCAGCAACGGAAATAAAAACTCCCTCCATATCTTTTCTAAAATTAAACCGTAGTTTCAACCTTCGGCATGGCCATCATCCAAATAAACTACTACCGATAGGTCAGCAAATCTTAAATCCCATTGTGGTCGTAATCAATCCGGAAAATTCCGGAGACCCCCCGGAAAAAAAAGTGTGAGTATAGTAATGAATCTTTCCTACTGTTTCATTTCCTCTTGCATTGTAGCCAAGATCAGTCTTTTCCGACACGAATCAAGCGTCGACAACAGCAAAAGCACCCAAATTGCTCTATAAATCTTCAACTTTATACACCCACCATGAAAAGGCGAGATGTTAAATGCTTTTGGAGCAACAGAGAGAGACACAGGCTTACTCCAACGGAAATGGTTCCGGTTCACGTGCCAGACTGTTCCGTTGCCTAGAAAATTAAAACGCGACTCTTACGCTCGGAATAGTTCTGAATTTTTATCGCATCTGCATTGCGAGGCTATTTGTGCTTAAGTGAGACCATCAATAGTATGGCCTAGACCTATTGATTATTGGAAGATTTTCCTATCATTTAGACAGATCCGTGCCAGAAAAATTTTTTTTAGCGAATTTTGATTATGGTAGAATTTGTAATAAATTTGAACATAATTTATTTGTGCGACAGTATATATTTGATACGGTGTAAAGTTAGTCCAGGACAACTTGCCCGAATCATACAAAATATTCTGTCGCATTCAATACCTTAAATTATATCGTTTTGTCACAATGTGGCTGTCCCATACTTTCTCAAAATAAGAAAGGCAGTAAATTGTGATAACGTTGTAATGATGAGGAATGGGTTCCAGTCAGACTGGACTTCCCTGTCGGGTCCACTTGGACATAAAAAAGGATGAATGTAGAGGAAATGGTCTTGTGGTATGCGATTGGCAACCACTCCCTTTTAACTGATGTTTTTCGTGGTGCCAGTCATATTTCACGTTTTGGCAATGACTTCGAATTTAGTACTTTTCAGCAATTTTGGAAAGGTAATTATTGGAAAATGCAAATGGATATTGCAGAGCCATGTTGATGTACAGAGTTGCTGAAAAACTGAGATTGACGTAAATAAATTTTGTTCCAGTGATTTTTGGAGCACATGAACAAAGAGTTATTATTGCAAATATTGAATTATGTGTTACATGCAGAATTGTAGCACAATGCAAATTAAGTGTGCAGAGCATGTACAGTGAATAGCGGTAAAAATAGCGAAAAAATTATATGACGAATATTATCCGTTTGATCACGTTCATTAACAACTACACATTTTAAAAAAAATCTCGTTACTTTATTACTACTTTTTTTCTCATCCTTTGCTTACTTTAATTAATTCTTAGGTTAAAGACGATGTTACCATTTTCAGACAGTTAAACTAATGCAAGTGAAGACATGTTCTGGATAAGAATTACCTTGAACGTATAGGCCTACAAACCCACTAATTAGAACACATCTTTCTCCTACTAATGACAACTTCGGACAATGAAGCATAATAAATGAGAGAGAGATAAGAGGCTTGGAAGTCGGAGGAGTCGTGCATTACTTATTGCCGAGGTACTTTGTATCAATGCATAAAATATGACAACTCCTCTTTCATATTCTCGTATTGCTCACGAAGGTCTTTATAGGCTTCAGTTCAGGTAATGGTAGGTTCTGATGAATTCGTTTTCACGGTCTTTCACGGTCTCTCTTTCCATAAAAAGTAACGTCCCTGGAATATTCATACTGAGTTTAATGTGTTGTATTTACTTACCGTACATAAATCGCACGACGAACTTGACCCTGTTGTCCCATGTGTAAGCCATGCCTAAAAAGAAATACAAAATTATGAAATTGCTATAGTTATATATTTACACACGAAAAAACTCGCGGTAATTTGATCGTGCCTGTGTGCTATTAAATAGGTCCGTCCTTTATTGAAATATGAGAACATAATTAAAATGTTAAAGAGTAAAGTAATTATGTTCATTGTTCGAGACTTTCAAGACTTTCAAGACTTTCAAAGGATTGCGGTGTATGACAGGCACAACTTTCTGAAAAAGAAAATTCATCGTAGAATGTTTCTTTTTGAAGCAAAAAACCTTTTTTGTCAGGTTTAGGATTACTGGAATCTGACGTGTTCTTCCAACTATGCTTCCAACATCTCAACATGCCACTTCCTACCTGCGTGACCTCATGAAGGCGAAGAAAATGCAAACCCTTACAAATGCATGACACCTCCAGTTGCATGATCACCACCCAACTCATGCAACATCCGTGATATATCGATCCATAGTAATCCCAGGAAAATATTGACCATGCTTCCAAAATATATCACTCTTAATACTAGTGCCTCTTAATTGCAGGTTAATTTGTGGCTGTTAATATGCGACGACACATCACGTTTCAGGTCTTTTTGAATCAAGGTCATAGTAGAGGTTCAAACAAATTAAGTCGTGCTTAACGTCACAAATAGATCCAGGTTGCAATTAGATTTTACCGATAGGTCCTAGTCTCTATTCACACTGAATTACTTGATATATTTACTTCCATACTGGTACGTGGAAATCCAACCCATTACATATAGTAATTATAAGACGATTATCTCCATGCATAGCAAAGAGTGTACGTGCTTTGTAACTTTAAACCTTGCATAATAGAGCAGGTCCATTTAATCAAGTTCTTCACCAACTTTCATCGTACTTTGGAATAAAAAAATTTCCCATATGAAATGGTTATCAAGGAATTCTTAACATGAAGAATTCACCACATAGGAGAAGATAATGCACTTCAATATATGCAACATATGATGCATCTCAGCGGAGATTTTACGGCGCAGAAACATACTATTGAACCTAGAACTGAAGGTTATCACGCTATTTTGACTACATGCACAAGAAGTGGAGCATTTATAATTTCGCGTGGCAATAAAGAACGAAAGAAAAAGTGCGATAAGTCACGGATTCTTTCAGCCACTTTCAGACCTGAGAGGCCCCTCTTAAATGTCGTGATTTTAAAAAAAATGACCGGGTACAAGGATCGCAAGTTTTGAAACTAAGCACATATGATGACTTGAATTGTAGAATGTTCAAAGTCACGTTTGACTTATTATGGAGATATTGAAGTTTGTAAATTGCATTATCAATTTAGGGCTTTAATTTTTGTAGATATATTCTTAGAAGTCTCTACTTACTTTTTCCGAAATAGGCCCTTCAAGGACCAAATGCCTAACTCAATTTTCTTCCAAATGTTAGTCTCATCATACTGATGTTAGGTATTCATAAGTCAACGCAGGATTATGTTAGAGCGTGTTAGAGGAGTTAAATGCAAATCCACACTATTAGTCACATATGTACTGTAAATTAAATTTACATGTGAATTAAGTTAACGATATCGAGCAGAAAGGGTTTAGATTCATTCCATGATGCTACCATGATCGACGGACTTACCACCATCAATGCTAGGATCAGATTCCTCGTCGTCAGAAGCATCTATGCTGTCATCTTCCACCATTGCTAAAGTTTAATGTGTTGATCAGTGCTGAATAATATTGAAGCTGCAGCAGCAGCAGGATATCAATAATTTGACCGTTAGCTTTAAATCAAAAATATTCATAAACTTAATCACCAATCATTATTTTCTCGTAATTACACGATATTAATCTGTAGTCTATATTGAATTTAAAGAGTCATAACATTCAGCAATCAATACTGTATGGTAAAATTGATAGCTATTGTGGGCTAACTTTGGGTTAAATATTACGATCCTCATATTTGATGGATGTGTGGCTAAAAATAAAGCCCGGTACCAGCAACGGCGGAATTAAACTACAAAGGTTCTGTACACGCCTCTTATCAGATTTCATACCTTTGAGCACACAAGGGTCTTGCCCTGCTTTGTAAAAGGTAATTTAAGCAAAAAGGATAATTGGCAGGAAATTGAAATATTGACTAAGTTGCTATAGCTCCATTCTCGATTGCACATTTTAAATCTGTGTGTCCGATACACCGTGATAAATTACCTTTGCATTAAGCATGTCATTTATTAGTTCCTTATGGTTGACGTAATTGCCGATCTATTAAAATGAGCTAGATATATCTAACGTTATGAAAATGAGGAAAGTAGTTTCAGTTCTTCCTGGAAACAAACCCACTATAATTATAGCCATGTTGTGAGTGAAGCAACGTCAGGTTAACCTGTATGTTTAATACATAATAAATTTTAGTACGTCAGTCAGTGTTTAACACGACTAATTTTTAAACCAATTCCAAAATGATACAGAAAATTCAGGAAGAAAGTGGGCCAAGGCGGCCTTGCATAGCTGGAAGCGCATTTGCTATCAACCTAAACCCGATTCTCCGTTGAACCTAGACACATCATTTTTCCAACGGACTTGTGATGGAAAGCCATGCCTAGGAGGAAACGAGCCACATGCCTCGCTTGAAAACGGCCGCGATTGTGGGCCCCCTCAAATGGGCCTGCCCGCATATATGATCATGGATATGGGTGGCACATGTGCTAGGATAAAGTTTATAGCTCGATTGAGTAAATAGATCTACTCTATAGCAGCATTGCAAATTATTACACTCATAATGCAATTTCTACATTCATTCCTTCGATGCTATATTGATTACGTTGATTAATTTCAGTTATGTAAATAACAACCACATATAATATACGGTATAGGAAATATTCATTTAATGCGATGATTAACTAATTAACTATTTTATTACATATTCACATAACTTAATCGGAGCCTAACTTGTTGATCATAATTGTGTTTACATGTTACCTTCGACCTCGTTTATGTGAGGAAACTCGCTATTAATTAGTCCTTCATTATGGCGGCTACTCTGGAGAGTCTGCCTCTGTGGCCATCATCCCATTCTGAGGGAAACTATAGTATTTTCTCATAACCAAAGCTGATGACGTCGTTTTGTGTTGGAAACTAGGACACGTCGTACACTGTTTTCGCATTCCCATTATCAAGGAAGCAATTATGTATCCTTTCTTTTGTCATATTACTACAAAATTTTCAGTCATTTTCTAACATACAAGTGCTTTTAATAGCTAACGCGCTTTTGTAATTAACAGCAAAAAATCCACACAATTTTTTATACGACTTCTCAATCACTTTTTGTTGGTTACTGTAGCATATGGTTTTGGCGGTTCGATATTGGCGTACGCTCGAAGCGCAATATAGGACAACACTTTACAAAATGAGAGAACTGTTGCGGCCATTTGGATTTTTATATCAGCGCTAAAAATTTTATTGACAAAACATATTAATATAAATAATGGGGATGTACTGTATGCATGAAAACATTTTAAACGAAGATTATCTCGTGGCACTTCTGACCCATGCGGCACAATATGCCAGAGCAATTTGTGAGATGGTTTTTGCTCGAAATTAAAAGCCGCGGCTTTTGGTCCTCTTCTGACCACTCCAGCAATTTACATTTTGGGAGGAAAGCCAGCGGAAACAGCGGCCAATTTAAGCCTCGACATAACAGCCTTAATCTAATTTGTGCCTGCTGAAATCAAGCGTTTCCTTCTTTCCTGTGGGTGCAAGTGAGGAATCCTTTTGAATGGTAATAACCCGAAAAGGAGGAGCAGCAAGAAGAGGTTTCGTCATTTGGTGGAGGACAAATTACTTCAAGAGAAATTGCTAGGTGCGGCACTTTGGCTCGGCTTCCGAATGTATTTTTAAAGGCCTAACTTTAGTATCCGGTTTGCCATTTGTATATTTGACAATAAAATGTCGCCGTCTTGCATAAATATGTCTAAGTGTAGTCTATTTGGTCGGTAAATAGGTAAATAATATGTATGTAATTAATTAAAATGTATGAAACCATTTAAGATTTTATCTACTTTGTAAAAAAAATTATGAGAATAATTTTCCAAGAAAGTTTGCGACTCCTGACCAGTAATAATTCTTCTCCCTTATCCTTCTTATCTTTACCATCCTTTTGCACTTTTCATACTGAACAAAAGTGCACTACAAAGCCTCTGTGTCACTCAAAGAACCCTCTTTCTTTTGCTACAGTAATTTCTAAAAACCTTTAAGTCAGAGGCGAAGTCTAGGCACATATTGTCTGAAAATGTACTCTATTTAATCTCTCTGAACATCGTGAGCCTGAATATATTTATTGACTTTGGAAACCCCGAGTTATGAGGAGCCAGGTCCTTCCCGATGCAGGCAAATATCCCAGAACACAAAGCCTGGTCTGCTTTGTACAAAGCTCTCCCTAACTTTTCTACCTGCTCGTTTCGATATCGGTTTAATAGACTACCATTGTGAAACTTTCCAATAGAAATTTTGGGCAAACATCGTGCAAAATCTAGATTGTGGAAGAGCAAGCTGCTATTTTAAATTACAAATTTTGTTTGTGGGTCATTTGTAGGATTTCCCGGGGCAATGAGAGTTTACCTCACACTCTGGCTGCATGCCCTTTGAGATAACAAGAGCAACCTGGAGGCAAGGCAGGAAAGAGCAACACTTCAAGAGAAAGAATTCACTCTGAGATTTACAATGCAGATTTCACCTCAAGGTTTCCTGCTGGGGAAAAAAATAAAATTTGGACAGAGAGGGAGTCGAACCCACTAACCTAATTCTGCTCAAGGGCTTATGCCTGGTATGCTACGGAATTCAACATGTCATATCACATGTGTTCCAATTAAAGAACTCGTATATTTTCGACCTTCATACCGATTCAAAAATTTAATTTAGAATATCAGACCTTATTCCTCTTAATGATCCGCACGTTGCAAAAGATCCATTAAACTGATTTAAAGTAATGGCTAATATGTGTATGTATTCTACCTAATCTTGATTTTTCCTGCATCTCTAATACGGAAGAGTATCTCAAATTAACTTAACCTGAACACACCGTTATGCAAAACTCCCAACCATGCATAAGATTATCTGCTTGAAAGTATAGGACTCTGCAGATAGAGGAAATCCTCACTTAATCCTCCATTTGTTTTTCGCTGGCAAGTTAATTCCCAAAAGAGTCCTAACACCAAAGTAAAGGATGGCGGCCCTCGTATTTCTGATTTCCACTCAGCCAGAAGAAATGAAAACGAATCTGAGAAGTCCTGCGCACGACTTCTCCCATAAGGTAGACACAAATAGTTATTTATGGTAAATAAAAAATATATTCATCTGCATGACTAAAATATAGCCAAGTATCGCATTAGGAAGTTTTTGCCGGTTTTTGCTGAGAACTAAAATCAAAACTTGGTGTTTTCACCAATGCAAAAGAGGAAGATATTTTCTATTAGAAGAAGCAGATTGGAAGTGAAGAACGATGCACATTTTCCTGACCTTAGAATAGGGCGTCAAAATCAAGGGAGGAAATCCATTTTCACAAAGAGACGCTTGGATCTTGTTTGAACAAAAAGGCTGCCAAAGGAGGTGTTATTGGATGGGGCGTAGATATACGTATAGTCCATTTACTCCTGATTGGCGGAGAGGGATAAGAAGGGCACGAAGTGCACCACTCTGATCCTTGTTTCCTGCGGACTAGCTTTCACTCTTTAAACACCTTCGCACCCGCAAAACCGCCCTTGAGCGATAGACTTTCTGTAAGCAGACTATATAGGACTTGCCCTGATGTAAACACATCCTTTCCCTTCCACTATCGATCCCCACCAGCACACTTGTACACTAATTCAGTTACTGGTACCTTAACCTTACCATTTTGAAACCATACACACATGATAAATTTATTTTGCGAAAATATTTTTAGTACTGTGAATTTTCTCACACTTGAATAATTTTACTTCTTTCAGAAAGCATGTCTGAACCATACATTTTCAGGTGTCAATTTATGAAGCCTTCATTGAACAACATGTGCAGTAAAAACGAAATTTGTAAACGGAATGGAAAATTCAAATTGCAGCTACATTTTACCGTACTATCTATAACTACACAATTTTGCATAATTAGCATAACGGCCACAAAAAATACAGGTTGTGTTTTGCACACCTGTTGACTACCTGCGCACTTTAATATGCATTTTCCGCCAATCACCTGCGCCAAACTAGGTCCAGAATCTAGCGACAATAGTGAGCAGAAACTTCTGCAGAACACATTGATTTCCAATGAACGGATGCTTGAATGGGATTCGGAAAGAACTACAACGTATCCCATTTTCTTCCACAGAACCTGTCTCTCTCTTTTTTTTGCCAATTTCCCGGGTTAACAAGATGAAAAAGAGAAGAAAAATTCATGACGGCAAAAGTGGCTAGCAAGGTAGGCGAGTGGAAATGTGCTTCTAACATTCACCTTTTCCTTTCTAGAAGGGGTTCAGTCAATTAGGCAAATGTTGCGGCTCCCTATCCAGACAACTTTTTGCAGCTTCTCTCATAGCCTTAGGCTTGTCTATATCTCTATCTTCTATCCCCACCACATTTCTCATGAAGTTCAGCACCATGAATGTGCGTCAGCTAGAATTTCTACAGCCTCATTCAAACCTCCTCGTTTTTGGTAATTAGTCCACCTTTTTCATCGATTATATTATATAAACTTCACCCAAAGTTGGGCGATGAAAGACCCCTTCCTTTTCTGAGCCTTACAAAAGGCTCCCTTCGGGCCGGAAAAACTTGTGGCTTGTTTCTGGCTCGAACTGGGCGACTTTCTGACACTTTGACAAATCGATTAACTTGTGTCAGTTGCTCGCAAACACGTCCACCCTCAAAAGTGGTTTATACCGAGAATATATGGGGGTTCCTATGGGATTTTGTTTTAAGACTTACCGTATGTTAGCAAGTTATTGGCGCAAATGTAAATTAAAAATTATTTATACTTATTACAATATTTGTTACACCTGTGTGTGCGTAATTTAAAATTCAATCAACGGGTTTATTCAATTCATGTTATTACTTTATTTTATAAATGAAGAATATTTATAGTACTGTTAAGTCGGAAGTGTTTTTGGAAACGTCCAGTGTTTGGGATCATTAACCTGAGCTGATTGTGTAGCAAGTAACTGCCGGACAAAAGTGGGACCGACCCCAAGACGAAAACAGGAGCATTGCCTCAAAGCAATGCGATAACTGAGGTAGAATCTGGAAAAGTGCCGACACATTGATGGCCATTCCATGGGCTTGACACTACGGGTATGAAAGTGCTTTTCATGTGAAGAAATATACTCATCATAATCTCTGGGACAATTAAAGTATCAAGATATCCAACATGTTCATTAAATATCTACTAGTTTGAATTTCGTGAGTGAATCTACCAATTTGTACATATGACAAATTATGTACATTATATAAAAAA
Source organism: Catajapyx aquilonaris (assembly GCA_000934665.2). NCBI lineage: Eukaryota > Metazoa > Arthropoda > Diplura > Dicellurata > Japygidae > Catajapyx > Catajapyx aquilonaris. The sequence goes on along the minus strand of JYFJ02000838.1, from coordinate 31,573 downwards.
TATCTCGCCAATGTCTTCCTCTAGGTCCGCAATGCAGTGGTAGACAATGCGAATTTGTCCGCAGAAAGGATCTTTATCATTTATCTTACTTTAGGTGCTGGAAAAAGCACAAAGGTCATTAAGAGACTTAGATCCCACGCTTGGGAAGTGAGCAAACATCTGTGGATAATCAACCACAGTGAGAAGTATCCTTTATTGATCGCAAACGCAGTATATGCAAATATATAATCACACAGAGATGTCAGCTTTGATGCTCTAGGGTTCATCAGCTCTCCGATCTTACTAATGACTCTTCTGATCTGAAAGTGCAAATGAGCCCGACACTTCGCTGATGTGCTTTTCCTTCATGAGAAACAATTAAATTTCCATAAATTATCTTGTTCTTTCCACAATGTGTAATATAACTTGTGCATCATCTCCTGCAAGTCTTTTTTCCATAACACAGTTTGGTGGCTAAATGTAAAAGTATTTTATGATAACTAATAATGAATATTATTTTACGGAACATTAGAAACAGAATGCGCAGAATAGAATAGAATCATGGAATACTATGGCATATGAACTAAGCCGAGTAATCGAATTCAAACAAGTTTATAGGTCGTTTCATCCCTTTATGTCGAATCGCAAAGCAATAATATTCTACTCTTCTTTTCAAAGGATAGCAAAAAAGGACTAAGACTATGCATTCAGAGTGACCTTGTTGTTGCTCCATAAAAACCTGAAAAAAAAGATCTGAAAAAGCAATGCCATTCTTTTCTTTATCTGAGGTAAAATGGGCCTGGGCCAAAGTAGAGGTGAACGTTCATTCTGGCTAACGTCCAGGTGCAGGTGAATGGTCTTATTATCATAGTCAAGTTGACTTGTTTTTAGAATAAAGGGGTGTTGTGATGTCATTCTAATGAGTAAGAGTAGCCCTGGCTAGCTAATCCATAATGTCATCACAGCCATATGGATATTAAATTCGATTTAATCGCGTCAAATCCCTTTGACCAGAAACACGATGACATGTTGAAATCCAACAATAACAGAGTCATAACTGTAATTACTCTGATCCATTACATCTGATAGCTATTTGATAGAGTTCAGTGTATTTCGATCTCATGTGCAGAAATTATATCACTGCCAGTTGGTTTTCTAGCACTTCCCAGTTGTATCAGTTCCAAAAAATGATTCACCGTTTATGTTTATAGGTTATGAAATTTGTTCGTCAGTTTTGACTTCACGCAACCACATTTTTGGAGCATTCATCTTATTCTACGAAAATAATTCGTCATATTTATTTTTAACACGTCACAATATTCCAGCCTTTCTTCGGTACTCTGAAAGTTTCCATTTCGCCATATCTTTTATCCGCACATTACTCCGATGTGACTACGAATTATGAGACCCTTCACCATCCTCGATATGGGCAACTTTTTAAAACGCCATCCTCGTTTACAGGCTACAGGGAATACAGAGTGCTTCATCAAGTCAGAAGAAAAACACCAACAAAATATTACTGGAGCATAGCCAATTTCCTCATTATTTCCACATATATATTTTTTAAAGCGTTGCCGTTTTTAAACATATTTCGCCAAACAAAGCGATATCATTTTTATTGAATATAAAATAATCAACTGGCATTTTTAAATGTAATTAAAACATTGCTTTTTGACCTACCTACTGGGTGTATGATATCCTCGATCCACACACAAGATGTACCCACGTATCGTCCACGAGGAGTGTAGTCTGTCGAGGTATGGGGGTTCGGACCCAAACACGGTCGGCACCAAAGTAACAGCAGCTCCTGTCCCCGCCTTGCCTTTTATATCCGGATGAGCGTGCAACTAGCTCACCCTGCTCTACCCCCTCAAACTCCCGACTCCCTCTCTGCCTATCCCTCCCTCTAGTTGCCTAGTCCCGGAACTGATTCTGCACCCTGTACATACGCCATTCTAGATATGTGTAATGTGCGTGTGCGTATGGTGCAAAAGGGGTGACGTAAGTGGGGGCAGCCGGTGATCGATACCGGACTAGTTCTTGGCCGATTTCATTTCTCAAGAGCGGGTTGAGTACTGTATCTTCAAGTTTCTAAGAGCCATTCAAATTTACTGAAATATAATGAAAAGTTTGGTTGGCACGAGTAGTATGATTTTAGGTTGCAGGAACATTGCATGTGCAACTACATAGGTGCTTTACTTATTTAGAGGTATAGCGTGTGAATAGTAGAGGTAAGAATAGATAGTTTCATGCGATGGCGACAGAATGTCACACGTACGTCGATGGTTGATCAAATATGTATTGAAGTCTATGGTTAGTGGAACATTATGGCCATTTAGGCCAGGAGGGTAAAAATTCATGGTGGTCTTAATATTTTGGCATGTGGCAAAGTATGTGGCAAAGTATGTGGCAAAGTATAATTATGTATAGTAGTTCTGATGTAAATATCAATTTAAAGTTTTGGATTGTGTAGCGGATACGTGCATGGAGCAATAGTGTGACACACGCATGCTATGCTACCAGTGTTTAACCTTGACCGTTTTATGTAATACTGCTCCCAATATAAACTATTAACATGAACACTCGCCACGTTTTCCATTGTATTTTACGTGACGTTAAATTGGCCTGTGGACATGTTGTGGTGTAGTGGTTATTGTGGCCTTCAATTTCTGAGGTCTCGAGTTGGAACAACGGCTCCGACAGAGGCAGTTATGTGGCAAGAATTTTATTTAAAGAGAATTCCATTAGACTGATTAGACACTGTGCAGTTCTATGACGCATATTATTATAATTATATGACATGATTACATTCTAAACTACGAGTAAATTTAACAATATTTTGAGTCGATTAGTTGATATAGGTAGTGTAGTGACAAACTTTACTTGGAGACAAAGTTAAAATAATGGCTAGTACAACAACATAACAGTTGACCGTCGCAGTTGACTTTACCAATATTCCTCTTTGACAGGAACAAAAACAGTGTAACAACAGCAGGTGTCCGCCATTACCAACAAGAGAAGTTGGCTTCGAGTCTCCCCATGTCACATAAAACTATACTTTACGCAAGTCCAAATACAACTTGCGTGGTTCTCGACTTTGGTCAGCTCTGTATTTATCACTTCGGAACCTAATTCTTTAACGACCGCATGACATGTTTGTTGAAACTCCGGAAAACCAGGCCTACTATTATTTTAGAATTCTAGAAACCGATGCCAGATCTCTTAATTTGTGGGGACAAGAGTTTCGCTAGTATTTTGCTATTGCTATAGTTTGTAAATGTTAAGGCAGGCTCTGTATTCGTGACTAAAAACACGTTACTCCCATGCAAAATGGTATTTTGCATCTATTTCCTTCTCGTTCCTTCTTAGTGGTGGTTACATCAGAGTTCCTTAAAAAAACTTACACTCTAACGACGGATTGTGTCAATAAAATCTTAAGCTTCCTTGTCTAGTATTTTCCTTATCTGTTTTTATTCCTCAATCCAATGGTTGCAATGCGATCGTAATAAATGATATTTTTGGTTCATTTCCACACATCTAAATTAATACATTTCCTTCATTTATTATTCTGTTATTTAAAATAACATTTGCCAGAATTACAATAGGCTACATGCTATTTCATTATTGAATAATGATGCATGTTTGAGTGCTCTCCACTTTTTAACGGCCCCCAATGTTTTAAACGTTGGGCACCAGCCAAATTCTAGGCCAACGAGCCAAACCGAAACCGTGTTCTCGGAATTTCCAGTACTATATATACAGCGCAGGTCAACCCCAATATTTTTCTTCAACAGGGTCACACCCTTGCTGAGGGCCAAAGGGCCGGCCCATGTTTTGGATCCAAAGTGTCAAAATTTCAGCCACGTTCAAGCAATCACTCAATTGGCAACGCCCACCTTCTTCCGATTCATACTCGGCCTCCAGGCCAATTCATCCGGGGGAAAAGTCTGTGGGTATCTCCCATGGAGACATCAAAAAGGGGCACCTTAGAAACAACTTCTAGCGAATCTCCAATTTCCCTCATGAATAAGGCGAGACTTGAATCCACACTAGTCATCAATAAAGGAATAACCTTGCTGCTCAACAGCCAAATTTCCTCTTCATATTCGCTCAATTAGGTTCTGCTTAGAAAAGCTAAGGATCCTTTTGGAGTATTAATAGGATTGCAGAGAGGAGGAATTAAGTTGGTCAGGGAAGGGTAATGAAAATTTGCAAAATAATTATTTTTCAAAAAAGTTAGTGTGAGTTCATTTTAGAAATGATCAGTTGTGTCGGAATCGGGAGAGTCGCCCATGGAGCCAAAAAGGAGCCAAGGCCCTTTTGTTTCCAACTTCATTTTTATCTCCTGGCTGGGCAAATGGTATGTGGTATTTAGCGACTTGAAAGCTTTGTCCCTTCTGCATCCAAGTTGTGCAATATATTGCTAAGGACACATCTAGACGCCAAGCTGTCTAGTTCAAGTGAATTAGAGTGTATGCACGATATTGTGATTCAGGAAATTATTGCATAAACTAACGTAAGAGTTAATGTCATTTATACATAGCAAGTGTGCCTAACAGCTCAATATGAGTAGAATGTCTACTGTCGCACTAGCAGGTGCGAATAATACTGAGAAATCCCCGGCTGTCCCCGCAAAAATGGGATCGGACACGAATGTCCAGTCATAAATCTGGGGAGATCTGCTCTGGGGAGAAAAGTAGAATCCGGATCCGTGGGTCAAGACTCGGGAACCTAATTGCGTCTCGGAAAAAGTAAATCTTACCAAGGGTTTTTTTTTTTCCTGGTCTAAATGCATCCCGTCCACCTTAATTGGCTGACAACTCAAGATTTGGTGCGGAAGGAAAGGCCCACTAAAGTGACATGGGACACTCTTTACTTTTCGTAGATCACCAAATCTTTTTATTTCTGGCACCGTTTTTCTCGTAACGGAGATTGCTATTGGGTCATTGAGAGGGAATGGTATCGTTCAACCGCAACCATTCTGACCTGAAATTGGCATTTAAAAAGCAGTGTTATTTTAACGGTATTTTTATACATTTCAAGATGACGGATCTGTGTCCTAATATATAGCATATAACTTGATGTAGATAATTGTTTGGTTTATGGTATATCATAATAATATATTGATTTAATAATTATTTAGCAAGCAACTTACAGCCAGGTTGACTCTTGAAGTAGTGGCACCAGTAGTAGTAGTGAGTAATAAAACTAGTCATCTGCGACATTTTTCCATCAAAACGGCATTTGTCCCTATTTCAACCGTTTTGAAAAATGGTCTATTGCCGCATTGTTGTAAGTGCTGAATGTTCCCATATGTGTATATTTCGCTTTGTTATGTTTGTTATTTAGTTTCACACGATTTAATTCAGATCTTCCCACTTAAAATTCCATCCTGCATACTTCCAGACGTAGTGGTAGTACTTTTCACTACTAATAACGAGAATAACGACAATTGAATGGTACAAGTATTAATAGTTACTATAGATCGCTATAGATTAAATTTTTTACAAGCACAACCTAGTGCGCATCCGCATTCGCGCAGATTCACTGTCTTGTGTCAACAACGTTGCCAAAGTTACTCTTTATGAGCCAAAAAAGCCTTGGTAACTTCATATTTTGCGCCACCCTGCAAGCATAGTGTTGTAATCAGGTGCGGCTCTTATTTACCAGTACAGCTGTACATGACACCTCTATACAGAGAGCTTACAGCTATCATTGACCATGCTAACCGTGCACACTGCACGAACTGTTGTGTGCACTCTGTTGTACTAGTAATTTAAAAATCATCTAGGGTCACTTGGTACGTTTTTCAGACTCGTGATGAATGTACAGTGGATCCTCGTCAAGCATTAAGCAGATCTTGCGTTACTTTCGTGTGTTTTCAGTGCTTTTATCACTTTATTTTGATTGATTAGGTTGATTATGTACCCTTTCTCTTCTTCTTCACCTTCCTCTCCATCAAACCACACAACCACCCCAAAGGGAATAATGCTATATAAGCTTAATTACTTATTACCGAGTTTGAACATGAAATATCTCCAAATTGATTAAAAAATTTTTAATCCTTTCTAATTCATTCTTTCTAATTCTAATTTATTCTTTCTAATTTATTCTCGCACAAAATTTTCATGAAATAACTTGTGAAAAATTGATAGTGTAAGGGCTCGTTTGCTCCTATGTTTCATAAATTAGCTTGAATAATCAATATACTCTACTGTAGCGTAAGCGATTTAACTTTTCCGCCTTACACCCTTTTCACTGTGAACATTTCTCACATTTATAGTATTGCAGCAATTGGTAAACAATTCATGCTTCAAAATCAGCGAAACATTTATCCTGATTGAAATTACCACTCTACACCTCTCTCGCACCTGTGAAACTGTTTTAACTGCTTTATATGGGAGGGCTTTGACCTGTAGCTTCATGGAGTTTTGGGAGGCAAAAACTAATAGATAAATTAGAGAAAATAGGAAAGGCTCACTTTTTGTGAAACGCGCATGACCTACAACATGGTGTCGTCAGTAACAAATGTTTTAAATGACAAATGCCGAACCCTAAGAAAATCTGACAGTCTTGCACAACTTACATCTAACCCGAAACGTAATTAAAATATTATTTAATATAAATACAGTTATCTCAATCTGAACTATGAATTCGATATTTGTTCGGCAAACATCACCTTATTATTGGCCATAATTATCAGTTAACGACACCTCACATCTGCGAAGCTCGCAGTGTTGGCTAACAAATGCACTTATTAATTTCAACTACCGTGTAATTAGTAAGTTATTACCAATAATGACATGCTCTCGTCTGGAATAAAAATAGAAAAGTTATGCTGTTAATTTAACTAGATAATTACATCCACCACACCCAGTATTCGCATGATTGGAGGCTATCAGCAGGTCTTACTGCACCGCCTCTGTCCATGATTATACCACTGACCAACTATGGCCATCCAGTCTCTAGGTCTCATTTTCTACGATACCATTCTTCCCACAAATTATTTGGACCTGTGGTCGAAAGAATCGTTAGAAAATTAATATCTGATCCTACATTAGCCCCTATAAAGTGCCTGTTGCTTGTTGACATAGCATTTTCCCAGCCTGAACGCAACAGTGAACACTTTAATGCTCCATCTATCCAGGTACTCGTACTATTTTCTGGCCTACCGGCACCAACAAATTGATTCCATGATCTAGTGCGTAGTCATGGAAACGCGTACTGGAGCCCCGGATTGGATGCGTAGAACCGTTGTCAGTATGCAAGGATACAGGTGAGAAGGCTGCATGACCTTCACCTCTGCTCGACCCCTACGTACTGTACGTACTGTACGTATAGCTGTCATTAAACGAGAGAGAACACCGCAAAGTCTGGGGTGATCGCAACCATGCGTGAAATGCTGATCGATCAGCATGGTCCAATTGAATACGTGTTAATTTCCATATTGCCAGCACTTTCTCATTTTGAGGCTTTAACGAAGCGGCACCCCAAGTACCAGCGGGCGTTAATTGCAAGGACGTAATTGAATACCAGTCAGACAGCACAGAATGTAATTCTGGGTTAAGACGGACAGGCGCGTGTTAAGTTGCGACGCTGGCTTAATTTGAGTTCAAGGAGGGTACGGGCTTTAGAGAAGGACCCCATGCACGTAGCGTAATGTGAAATTGTTTGTCGGATGTAATCATGAACTTGTAGAGTCAATATGTGCTATTGGAACACCAAACATGAGAGTCCAGGATATTCGCCTCTGCTCATCGTCAATGGGGTCTATATACCTTTTGGCGAGCCTTTTGGGATGAGGGTGATTATTTACGGAGCTGGTCGTGCAAATGAGCCGAACTTTTGATATGCACTCAACATCGCATTAGGAATTAAAATTGTTGAAAAATTGAGGTAGCAATGTTATAACCAAATTAGGATACAAATATATTATGTTGACAGGTTAGCAAAATGGTCAATGAAGGAATCAGTGATTCTGCAAATGTCCCCAAAGATAAAAGCAAGCCTATAAAGTTGGAAATTTTGTGAAGCGTAGTATTACTTTATGTTTCATGGTCCAAGGTAGCATAGCGATCGGGATAATTGTGCTAGAAAGACAGTGTATAAAATATTCTGGAAGGTTTGAAAATTTCTCGTTCTGCACAGATTTTACCCTCCTCTGTTAGGGCTGCCTACTTGCGTAGTATATATTTTAGTCTGAAATCTTAATATTTACTGCGATCTTAATATTATACTGTATAAGATGAGGCAAACAGCAAACGCTGAGGTGAGAAGCCGGAAACTGCTTCTGTGATATAGATAGAAGATGCATATGCACAGATGCACTTTTTATTCGGTTCTGTGAATGGAAGGGTTTGGTGCAAAAACAGGATAAGTCCACTTTTGTTACTTAACAATGCAAAACTGAATTCCGGAAAATTTCAATAATTTTTATAATGATAATTTTTTGTTGAATATCGGATGATACCAAAGCGGTGCTCGAAGTGTGGCCGAGTGCTTCTTTTATGTGTTGCCATTCATATGAATCAATTCCATTATTTTATTAGAGCTAAGAAACCCTGCAGTAGAACATCCTCACAAGGGAAGGTCACGGGGTGATAATGACTGATCTTGATGAAATTTAACATGCTAATACAGGACAATATATGATACCCAAAAATGAAATATTTCGTGCGGAGGCCCATATTTGCAAAAGTTATGACGTCTTTAAGTTCCAAAAATAATACGTTTTCATTCATAATGGGATTACATTAGCGACCACATATAATGACATTGAAGTGTGTAATCAGTTTCTACACTTTTTCTCATCGGAAAAAAGTCCTACAGAACGGCTCTGTCCGTCCGTCCGTCTGTGGACAGGTATCAAGGCCTAAACCGTAAGAGATACAGAGCCGTTATGTAGGACTTTTTCCGATGAGACAAAGTGTAGAAACTGATTACACACTTCAATGTGGTCTTACATGTGGTCGCTAATGTAATCCCATTATGAACTCAATGAAAATGTCTTTTTTTTTAACTTGAAGACGTCATAACATTTGCAAATATGGGTCTCCGTATGAAATATTTCATTTTTGGGTATCATATATTGTCCTGTATTAGCATGTTAAATTTCATCAAGATCCGTCATTATTACTCTGTGACCTTCCCTTGTCAGTATAAAATTTATGAAATGTGATTGCAGTCCGTACCAGACCTCTCACCCGTCTGACCACTGTTGCATGAAATCATTCCATTTTGGTGAGGTGATATGTTGAGAAGTGATGCTGTTCTTCTTCTTTTCATAAATAAACTGAGTCAATTGCATGATACTGCATTAGGTTGTGTTTATCGCACCTTGTTTTTGACATCTGGTCACCAGCACATTTGAAAAAAAAAAACCCGTTGGAAAAAAGCACTGTTGAATCAGGTTCTTCTATACTTTGTGGCAAACGTGCGCAATTTTCATTATTAATTATATCGTAACAGAAATCTAATCGTGCTCCAGTGAACATACGCAGTATCATCTAATCTAAATAATAGCTTGTTCGAGGCTACGTTTGGTTTTCTGGTTAATAATTAATTTTTCAAATACTAGTAGCTGCAGATTCTGTGATTAGCAACTCAAAACTAATCCCATATGGGATAAACCACATATACTGTTGTCTAATGCCAGGTAATAAATATATAATCAGTTACTTTGAATAATAATTTACTGACCTAAAATATTGAATCATCTAGAACCGTCTAGAACAAATGGGAACACTTTTCACATAAACTTAACATTGCGATCAAGAGGAGGAAGGACATTGGGTAAAGTCAGGTACACTCTTAAGAGTCTAAGTCAAAGGGGAAAGGCGATGGGAAATCCTGCCACTAGTTCAGAAGAAACGGAAGGCCTTATCATGAGGGAGGGTAAGGTTTTGCAATTAACAACATCACAATCTTCCCACGTTCGATTCCTGGGTGGAAAGATGACAATTCCTCAAATGGAAAGTTTCATGTGGATTTTCTTATGCTTCTCTCGTTTTCTCCAATATTTCAAAAATATATCATCCCATTTCACCCACGCCTATGCCAGTTAATCTAATGAATAGAATATCACCGGATAAATATACTTTTAAAATGACAATTTACAAAAATACAACTTATTTATTCCCTATGGGTGATACATTTGACCCATTCTGAAGTTCAACATGAATATTTTAACAGCAATACATTTTTGGCAAATGGAAGGGCAAGTAAATATTAAAGCAAGTTACAAGTGAAGACAATTTTTTGCAGAACCATCAAAATTGCATTTGTCGATACGCATTAAACACTTTTATTCTTGTGGCAATTTTAGTGTATGGTATCGATTTCGAACGAAATGCATGAAGTGTTGCCAATGGTGTTGCCTAGGTGTCAGGATGAGCGCGCAACCCGGACAATACCTTTGTCTTCTGAAAAATTATTATTTACGCTAAATTGACAAATCTAGAAAGAAAGAAGTAATGTAATACTGACACCACTCTAATCATTCGAAAACATTGATAATGGGTGTTGTCTGATAGCTCTGCATGTCAGTCTTCAAATGCTTCATTATAATATATTAGTAGTTAGCTAATATTGTACAAAGTTATACTTGCACAACAGTTTAAAAATAAGATACAACAAATGACGGCCAAGGGAAAAGAAATGTCTCATTAATACATCTCTTAACATTGCAAGTAACATTGCTATATAATATCCAAAGTCATATTATCGTTTAAAATGTTAACTTGACAAGCGCTATTTTGTTTGGTCCGTTAAGATAGAGGTTAAGACTTTCTCGGACTGTGAATCTTTAAAATAAAAACCAGAGATTCATAGAAAAATGTGGCTGTCAAAGAGAACTTTTAGACGAGGTAAATGATTTCATTTTACGGCTCTGATAGGTGATTCCAAATTAATATTTAGAATTTATCCCATTGTAATACCGCAATGACATGGCGAATACATCACTGCGTTGTGTTCACTAAATGTCAGTTGAAATAATGAAAAAGTAAAACACGTTGACAATGTTTTTATGCCATGCACAAAGAATACAGTCAGAATCCTTTATTCGAAATGCCTGAGACCAGAAGTTTTTTCGGAATTCAGAATATATTTATAAAATGGGACAGATTTCGGATGGGATAAATGCCTTTAAGAGATTTGAACCAAGTTTAGTGGGCAAAGGAAAATAGGCTCATGATTACAGGTTTTCTGTCTGACTGGTTACTATAGCCTTTTTAATGAAAACTTTGATACGGTAATATAGACTTTATTGTCACATGGCTATCTTTTCACTTACTATTGTGTTTCGACGATTTTATAATGAAAAGGAAGCATGTGGGCATATGAGGAGAACATGGCATTATAATTATGAATCATCTTTAACAGCTGCTATTTTTGCCGTGAGGAAGTGTCAATATTTAAACACACCATTCTTAATGTCTTCTAATATTCAAATATTGTAATTTTTGTGATGCCAAACTTGGACTGCCACTGCAAAATTCCGCCGGTATAAATATGAGCTAAACTTGAACTTGTACAACGTTCTACAACTCATACGAATACCTAGTTAAAGAGGAAATGAAATTATGAAATGTTTACTCCACTATCTAATTCCATGAAAAGCGACTATCATTAAGATCATGAGTGTTGAGTCCAGTGATTTTTATTTCTTGTGAATGCTGATTGCTGGAATAAACAATCCGTAACTTCGATTTCTGATTTAATGGAAACCTATTATCGAAGGAGAGACGAAGTGAATTTCAGCGAGATTGTGTCAGATACGGTTAAATATGCCGAGGTTAGTTTTAAGCAGGATAAATATCTACTTCAGACAGAAATGTTCCAGAAGCACCATTTTTAATACAATGAAATTATGACTAGAAATACATCAGAGAGAAAATAGTCATCACGGGAAACACAACGTTTGAAACATGGTTTCTTTATATAAACTGCGCAACTTTGATGTTTCTATATTTAGGACTGTATGTTGTGGAATAATTACATATGTACCGGTAATAGTATATTTATAGGAACATCTTGAATCCTGAACTATGGCAAAATCGTGATGTAGTGGAATATTAGCCAACGTGTATGCTTCTTTAAGCTGCCATGAAGTACAGAAAAAATACTGTGCGCGTTTATACATTATTATCAGCATTGTCTCAATCCTCAATCATTCTCAGATTCTCAGACTCGAACCTCCTAATTATGCAAATGCCATACAAAAGGGTTGATTCTTGCCATACATTTCACTACCATTCTGTCTATTGTGAAGTTACTATTAGTGTTAAGTGTTAACAGCAGTGATATATATGCCGAAAAAACCTACCCTTAATCTCCTACGCTTCCATTCAAGTATAAGTATGGTCACATAAATACAGAATCATGAGACTCATGCTTCAGCAACTCCCTTAATCCTCTACTACACACTGGTATAGTGGTATTCACAAATTTTTAGTTCAGTGTGGAGTGTATGTTGGCACAAAAATCATATTTATCTTATGCTCGATCTTATGGTACTTACATAATATGTACTGTATAGCGTTACTTTATTGTAAACACTGCTCCAATCTTTGATGTGCATTTAAAACTCACTTTGACTATAAAAATTGGAGTTTTAGGATTACGTAACCTTGTTATTTGTATTATCAAGCGAAACAAAAGCCTTTTATTAATACTCAGAACCTGGATTTTTTTTACCAGTATAAGTGGCTTTTTAATGTACCTTAACTCATAATGGATTCAATCACAAGGTTCACCGCAAGCGACCGTCGTAACGCTTTTAAGCAGCAGTATATTAATCTATAATAATTCTCCTTCTAGTCGGTTTATGCCGTGATATTTTTGAGGTCAGGCATGTTTGTAAATAAATTAGTCAATAAATTATGATATAAATATAAAGAAGAGTGCACACCTCGGTAGAGTTTGATCTGTACACTTGCTGGAAGCAAATTGTGTATTGTGTGAACTGGCTTCATGCCCAAGTGTGGACTAATGTCCTGAGCTCCAGGAAGACGTGAGGCATCGGTCATTCCTCCTCTATTCTGATGGTAGTTCCTCTGGGTGACGATAGAGGAATTCTGCTGCGTCGTTTCTTACGATCCAATGCCATCTTCAGGAACAAAAGTGAAATAACCATGGAAAAAACTAGGCTGAGCACCAAGAGAAACCAAAACATCCACGTCTGCTCGAAATCTTGGTGGTTTCTGCTGCATGGTAATTTTCGGGTGTAGTTCAAAGGATAGTCTCGGAAGATCTCGTAGAACGAATTCCAAAACACCATTCTGAAAACAATCCAAAAATTAACTGACAACTTGGGACTATGCACAATACTATATGAAAAACGCATATTTTCATCAATGGTGTTCCATTTTGTAAATATAAAAATAACTGAACCTTCATTAGTCCTGAGTAGAAAAAAATGTCGAGTTACTATGACAAAACTGACCTTTCAGTCAAATAATTTTCTGCCATATATGACCTCATTCCCAAACTGAGGTACGAATGGTGTGCATTGCTGTATGGTTCCCAAATAATGGGAAGAGGATTTTCGCTGGTATTAGGTGTTGGATGCCTGAAATTAGAATATTAGGCTATTAACCCTATAAAAGACCCCCTACTGGATGAGCCAATCATAACTTGCTGATTGGAAACTAATGAGATTTAAGTCCCTACGTAAATATAGGTTGGGGTGGGAAGGGAAGAAGAAATTGATGATCTCGTACCCAAACATGGCTACATTCATCCAAAGTTTCATGGAGATGTCGCTCATGGCCTTGTCGTTGATGGCGCGTAGGTGATTGCTGTAATTCAAATACGGCTCTCCCAAGAAGAACTGAAGCTCGCTCTCGTGATAAGATCCTGGAGTAGAAAAGTGCTTGTTAGCTTTGGTGTAATAAGAGTGTTTGTGATTATGTACCGATCCATTCTTGGCGTCCTGCCTTGACGTCATCCACGCTGAAGTACGTAAACTCATAGAAAAACGAGGGTTTGGAGTTGTGAGCAGCCAGTAACTCTAACTCCTTGATGCAAGGAGCCTTCAGTCCCACGTCAGATATGAACTGGAATTAAATTGCAAATAAAAGACAAGTTTAAATTTAAATACTACTGCAAATTGGACGCAACTAATATATTTCGCAAAAGGTGCCTAATGATAACCCTTATTAATTGAAGTTTGCAGACAATAAGGACATATATAATCCTTTGATTGCTTCAGAGCCCAGGTTTGTTTACTTACATCGGACAGAGCATTGGTTTCTCCCTTCATCTCGCTTCGGCCTGACGTCTTATCTTCTTTGATGGATCTTCTGTACAAATACTGGACTTTGACAGCATGTGTAACAGCTGCCACGTTTACATCAGGGATGGCAACGTTGCGAAGCAACTGTTCCACGTCTTTTTCCAAAAACATCTGCATGACTTTGACGTCTAGTGTTGGCCCAACTACAGTAGCATCAGATGGTCATTATCGTCATTAATATTACCAAATACTGATATCTTTGTAGCACCCAGTGAAATTGTCTAATGTAAATAACATGTTTACATAAACAACATGTAGTAATAGAACAAAATTATAAAATAAAATTTATTATTGAAACATCGAGTAAGCCCAATAAAAAATTGTATCCCTCCCCCACAGAGACATTTTCTCCAGTCATACATTAATTAAACTGTTCCTGTTATTGTGTTTTATAGCTGGTAGAATCAGCCGTTAGGAAGAGAATCCAAAGGAATTGTGAGAAGTAAACAATTTAGTCACGTACTTACATTTGGTGAACCAGATGGAAACTTCATCTTTTGTAACTCCAGCAATAAAAGGGACTTGATTGAACTGTCCTTTTGACAGCAAGGATTCAGGAGACTCCGGAAGAAAACGACCGCCGTAGGGCCCGTCAATTACAGCCGCAAATGCTACTCCCAGGCCATCCTCCAGGTTTGCCTTCTGAGGACATCGATTCATATCCTTTAGAAAGTCTTATAATTTGAAATGGGAATATTACTTAGTAATTAAAACATACCTTCATGATCAGATCCGCAGAAAAAGTACGGATGCAATCCAGCATATCAGGGGTGGGGTCTGTAGGACATCTCAGAGCAATGGCCAGATCCTTCGCATGTTTCCGAGGATTTTTTTGGATTGCCCATGGTGCTCCACTACAACCAGACTGTGCAATGGCAGCCACAAATAAACCTGAATTCAAAGATAATGCTTACCAAGTGTGGGTGAAAAAAGCTTTAAAACTCAGTCTATCTCCCTTGCATTGATATTCATTACAGAGTCTATATTAAAATAATTACATTTGCCATGACACGATTTCATAACTGCGTCTAGTTATACGTGTAATAATTTTATTGGAAATTAATCAGGATGTGCTGCAACAATTATCAGGATGTTCGGTCTCCCTATCAATCTATGACATACATTTCAGTCACTTTCACGTTATTATGGATTGCACTGTACGACAACTTAATACCAACCGATGAGTAATGAGGGGGTATGTGGCAAATGAGTTACTTCATTTCACAGTACTATAGCCGGTGGATGACATTTAATATTTGATGCCAATTGATTAATTATGAATCATGCCTTCTCTGCAAAATATCACTCACAACTATAAATGCATTCACTCCCTACGGTAAAATTTCAAAATGTTGTTAGTAATGAAATCGTAGCAGGCATGCTTTTAGTGTTCAATTTATCTTTTATCTTTACCAAATATTTTTACAATGAAGCAGACTGACAACAAAAATTTGGGTGATATACCTCGACTGAGCGGAGATAGTACATGGAACATAACGCTGGCGCCTCCCGCACTATTCCCAAAGATGACCACTTTCTCAGGGTCACCACCAAAATTCCTGATATTATCTTGAACCCACTGAAGCGCCATAACTTGATCCAAAAGTCCATAGTTACCAGGTGATGCTCGATCGGCTGTACTTAAGAATCCTGTAGTAACAAATCCACCATTAATTATTGAATGTTCTGTTGGTAAGAATGGCTTATAATAATATTTCATCAAGTGTTAAATTGCATCAAATTTTAGCACATGCGAAACTCATTTTCAAAGAGGCCTTACCAAATGGACCTAGACGATAGTTGAAAGTAATAACTATGATCCCCATAGCAGCCAGCTTCTCTCCAGGGTACAACCGGCCTCCATTCATGTAAAAACTGCCCCCATGGATATAGAAAAGTACCGGAACTTGGGTCAGCTCATCTTGTCTCTGCGAAGAAGGATGGGTGAAAAATTATTGTGAATGTATGAAAGAAAGTGAAAGAAAATGACGAACTGGTCACCAGGGGAACGTAGATATTCATGGTGAGGCAATCTTCGGTCATCACGTAGTTTTCCAACTTCCGTTTTCGAACCACACTTTTTCCTCTAGCTCGAACTGCATCCCATATTTTCTGCTCCGGAGGCTGGATACACATTGGGCCAAATTCGCTAACTTCCCGAATGTCACTCCATGGTTTGACAGGAATTGGAGCCTGAGGGATAATAAAGAGATGGACCACATCACACTTGTGCAACTGTCTGAAAAAAGAGTGAAGTACGCTCCTGCACTTGTCAACATGTAAACACTGCAAACACTGTAATTCGGGCTACCTATTCAGTAAAATTAGTGATCTTACTTAACTATTTTTGTTTAATCAAGGAGTGAATAATCTGTCATTAATTTTAGTCACTGACATTTCCAATGCAATCCAAACTCTGAGGCTGGTGACCCTTTCGCTAACCACTTTATCCTGGAAATGTTATATGGCTGTATATATCCACCAATCTGAGGATGCCTCACTCGATGTAATAATTGCTTTCTCACCGCCTTGTTAGACCGGGCGCTAAGTTCCTAATTTACTCTTAATCTTCCGTTACGAGTGTTATGCGCAATGACATAAATTACAGGCAAATGTTACCTCTCCAGCAAAGTATTGCAATTAATCAGTTGGGATTTTGCAAACGTCATATTCATCACCGTAAATTCCAATGGAGATAACAGATATTAAAATGATTTTTTAAAGGTGTGCGGGAAATTGTTGGGTTCGCACCATGAGGTTGACTAGATTAGGTGTGTGCTAGTTATGAAGTACCATGGATTAAGGCGACTAACGTGCCCGTTCAGGTAATGAGGGCAAACAGTGCTGTTATATGGAGCTAGCTCAACCTGACGGCAGTTTGGAGAGGCCGGAGGAAATCCAACTAAATTGGAAGTATAACGTGCTCAAAAGGTCAACAGGAGTTCAAGATGGAAGTGACTGATAATTTTATGCGAATGTTAATATATTAATGATAACTGTGATTTAATGTCACATTTTTGTCATATAATAAAGGAGCATTTCAGAGTAGTCCAGAAGAGTACAGTAAAATTCCTTGGAATTGACAAAAGACGTTTCATGCATGATGAAATTAATATCACTCTCAATATTCATTTATACACTTGCAAAGGTGCGAAATCTGTATCTTCAATATTTCACTCTCATATTACTTATTCATAACCCTCTAGTTAATGCATGAAAGAATTAATCCTAGCAAACTCATTTTCATTTCACAGTGAGAGAGGTTTTCTTGCCTAGATTTTCTTGAGAAGGGCTAAAAAAAAACTTTTGTGCCTTCGATACGCGGCAAGAGGCATATTATGCAAATTACCAGTCTTAAATATAGTATTGCAATCCAAATGGTACTATACACGTTCTTTTTTCCCAGTTTGTAAATATCCCGACAATGAGTACGGCTTCCTTGGGCTCCCCGACACTTGTGCAGATTTATGCGTCTTTTTCCTGGTAAACTTTCCCTAACAAGGTGAGAGAGAAGGCAGGAATATTCGATCCTACTTCGCAATTCAGTCCAATCCGGTTTGTAAAACTTTTTGCAAAATACAAAATGCAAGCCACTGCAGATTTTTCTTTGCAGATTTTTTTTTCCATAGCTTTTCAAGAGGAGACCCAAATGGTACTGTGAAATTCATGTTCTCTATAGTAAAGCTTGTATAGCCGTAATGTACAATTACATCCAATTCACGCAATGTGACCTGGATATTTAGGTCAGTTTCTAAAACATATCTGCTCAATATCACGTACTATACATCCGCCATAAAACTATGGTGAAGGTTCATCTCCGTCGGTCTCACCGCAACTGCCTGCTTTATGTCTACATTGCAAAAGGGAGCTTAGCGTAATCGGATTGTCAGAAAGGAAGAATTGCTATTGGGCGAAGGGCATGGGGTCAGAGAAAGGTTTTCTTGCTTGTCCATTGTTGCACAAGATGAAACGTGTCTGACGTGAGGTAGATCGAATCGGACGTATAACATCTCAATGATCATAGATGTGCAGGTCAGCTTAATAGATGTAATTATAACGTATCATTCATATCGTAATATAAGCAGCATTCGTTTAGGCCTACATGTACTTCAAGAAGTACGACAAATAATAAATTCATAGCAGTGTATTTACAATGGCAGTATCTTCAGATAGCTTATTTAGAGCTACTATAAACATATCCTGGATATTGCGGAGGTTGAACAGATATCCGAGAGACTTGACAATAATATGATAGGGAGCAGGAAGCTACTACTGGATTAATGGTCCCTACGATTGTTTTCGAACAAGATCGATGAAATGACCCTTACTGAATAGGCTCTATAGGTCGTTCTTTTACCAGAAAAATGTTTAATCAATATTACGGCTGCAAAAAGATCGCAAGAAAATATAGTTATTGCAATGAGTCGTGTGTATTAATGCATTACTTTAGCGAACTATAGTCATACAGTTATAACAATAAAACAATAAACAATGCAATTTAACAGGAGATGTTGACCTACCTAGAATTACATGAAATAGGTGTTTTATTTTTCTTTCATATGACTTAACAAAGGGCAGTTGTGTATTAATAATTACCACCTACAGGCTACAGTGCAATAATTATTATCACTGCGCATGAAAAATCTGTTGTTTGAATTGCTCTTCATTATAATTTGTGTAAAATCCTTCTTACTTTCACCTTCTTTTAATATGAAAGAATGGGGAATTAACAATGATACTGCAGCAGTGTTTCTCCACATATTTTCATCTCTTGTGTACAGAGCAGCTTTCCAACCAACAGTTCAAATGACTATAACGTGTGAAAAACAAAAATTAAAGGACTCGTGATGCTCCACAGACGTGAATGTGCTTTATTACTTGGCTGGAGACTTCGATTGCATGAACGCTGCCTAGACGTGGGCGTAACTCAAGCGTTAATCGGTAATAATCTTCCGACTGACTTAAGAGATGTGCTCCATAAATCAGCAGCTGAGCCTTTTCGCTGACATAACATATAGCTTTCACCTCATCATCAGATCAAGTCGGCGTGATGGACACAGTAAGTAGAAGTAGTCTACACATTTCCAGGTTTCCTTTTATATTGCAGACATCCTGACCCAATGTAGGAAGGGCATCCACGTTGCCCCATTTATTAGTGCCGTCCGTCATCATTGAACAGGTTTCAGGAGCAAGAAACCGGACTTTCGAGTGTTTTGACCCCCCCCCCCACCCCCCTGGGAAAATCATTATTTGTAACACATTTGCTAGACCATAAAGTGTCGTACGGTACAATAATTATTACAAGCTATTATTTAATTAGGCTGTCATATAGACAGTCTATTATTTTTGTTAAGATAACTTGGCGATATCAGAAAAATTTACGGTATACTATAAAAATAAGTTAAGGTGCATACTGCCCTTAGGTCACTAGGTTAGTTTTCTCTAAAATCTGTCGCAAATCTTGACACATTTGCACAACAGTTCATGCATGAGAAAGGGCCAAATGTGCAAGGTTGTAACTGACCTGCGCAAATCTCTCCTCCACATATGGCCTGAGAGTCTGAATCTCTTTCCTACCCGTTTTTCAAGTTTTGCGAGTCCAAATGTACACAAATTACCCACGTGGACACCCAAGTCACTCCATATTGTCAGAGTGCTCATGCTTCTGGGTTTTATGCAAGAAATTACATCATATTCTGTTTACAGGCGAAGTGGCTCACAACATTCAGGCTGATTCGTAGCAATGCAATGGCAACTTGGCTTATCGCATCAGCAGTGTGGCGTGATAATTCATCAGACCCACGGTGCAAAGCGTTGTTTGAAGTTCTAATACTGATTTCCATCCTTGGCCGCCTGTCCAAACGGCTGCAGATAGGAAAGCATTGTGTGGCAGATGGAGAGACATGTCTTTCTCTAAGCCAGATGACAAAGGCAGAGACCAATAATGGACAGAGCGCACTGGATGACAAATCTACACTACGATTATTTTACATAGCATGCCTCTAGCCTCTAGCAGCATGTACTGTAGTACATGTCATGGCTGATTCGACTATTTGCTAAGCCAGACCCATCTCTAACCACATTTCAACCCGTACGACTGCAGTAGACATCATCAAGTTAGAAGAAATCCTGCAAAGAATTTATTTAAAATTCCAGAATAACATTGTCTTTTGACACTTGAAAGACCTGGTAAAATAAAGTGGCAAATAATATTGATAATCTGACTGATCATTGCCAATTATGATAAATATAATAAAATATCTAACTCGCACGTATCATTTCAGTTAGATAGGGAAAATCTTTTTGACAAATATTCGTAATTACTTCATAAGAAATGTTTTAAAAATTCCCCAAAATTATATAATATTCATTAATGTATATAATGTGTTATTCTAGGGGGAAATTTTGTAGTGTGTTTTCAATTGCAATTTTACATGGAAGAGAGCCCAGCTGCAAAGGGTTTCCTAGTTTAGACGTCATTCTCACCATTGTTCACTTATCTACCCTGATAGTCCGATAATAGAGTCGAGCACAAAGAATGACTATTCTCTGTAGTGTCTGCCCTGGTCTTTATTGAGCCGATTTGAAGGCGTGAAAAGAGGATCACTATTCATAGGGAATAAATTATTGGTAATGTTGTGGTGCTGTTCAGGGGTTATGGATGAAATATAGTGTACACCTGGAATTTTTTTTACCGGAGCACGGACAATAAAATGATAATTTTTCACCCATAAGGAAATATCCCGATCTAGACTCGGGTTATTTAGACTACCTTGACAATCCTTGGGAGCGTATAACAACTTGTCAGCAAAAAGGAGAATGCTGAGTCTCCGCTGTGGACCCTGTGGTTTTGAAACGCATCCGAGGCGTGCTATAGAGGTCAGCGCGCGTTCTTTGAACAAGCTCAGTCGTTAACCAACTACAGTAGTATCCAATTATGATGTCTACGCTAGCAAGTGATACTGTAAAATCGACTACTTAGAGCCCTTCCTTAAGGCTATCAGTTTTCATTTCTGTAGAAAGCGCTAATGGACATACTCGCTGTCAGAAGTAAATGCACAATACAATTATTTTTTATGGCGAATTGGAAACAAAAAGTTCTTTTTTCCTAGCTCCAAACCAATAATATTTATCAGTAGTTATACAGTAGAAAGTGAAAATGCCAAAACCTTCTTATTGTATTGCAGATTATTCCATATTTATTGAAATGCCACGTAATTTGCGACCATCAAATTTAATTAAATCTATGCGAAGAAACTTCACTCAGTGATGTATCGCCTCTAATAATAATCGATACCAAAATAAGTTGGATGAAACTCTCCGGACTGTTCTGTAACTATAGACTGAACTATTGACGCCCTTTGAGCCTTCATTAAAAACAATAAGACAATGCAGGCAGGAGTCCGATTACACAACTGTTTCTTTGGCTGTTGTATTTTTATTCGCCATCGACAGGTTTCAATAGCATCAACTCACAAATGAATAGAAACGTGGATAGTACTATGCTGATTCTAATTACCGAAGGCGACTGATGAGTTGACGCATCTATTGACTTTCAAAGATTCGCCTGGAGGCAGCATCCTACCCAATTTCACTATATCGATAATGAATTAGGTTCCTCATCGATTATCGCTACTTTGGTAACGGTACACGTTGCCGTCACGATCGAGAACAGTTGTCGGACGAGAAAATGAAGCATCGCCCTCTCTTTCTCTCCCACGCATAGTAACACTGCACATTAATCCTGTTATAGCTTATTGACTTGGTTACTGTAATCGACTCCATCAGCCTTAATACCCTGGTTTGATTTGCATAACCGAACTAACCGTCTCCCTCGCACATTTATGGCGAGGTAACCTACCGTTTTAAAGATATATAAACAAGAGAGCGTGACCTCGGAAGCTAATCAATTAACATCTATAATGGGATGTAGTAGTTGCAATCACGTATGCAAATTTAGGGCTTGGATGGTGCGATTCTATTTTTTTCACTAGCTTAATTGGCAGAGTTTCGCGATTTTTTAACCGTGCGGAAGTCATCAAGTCCGCCATGCGTGGAATCACTCGCCGAATGACGTCATTTCGAGCTCTGTATACGCACGCCTTTTCAGCCAATCCTAATAAAATAGCGTTGGGCTGTCGCCTTCTGGCCCAATGCGCAATGGTTGTCCAGATGGAACTTAACGTGGCTGAGCAATGCCAATCGATCACCAATCCCCATCAACAAGTGGATTAAATCTCTCTCTGCGGCCAGACTATTCGCTAATTCCTGGGTGATATGGGCCGGCAAAATGTACTCTTAGGTGCTTCCTGCCAGAAAAAGGAAGTTGGCAATTTGTTTGGTATGTGGAGAGTCATGAGCAAATCGTGCAGAAGGAGTGATTTATTATATCTGCGCAATTCTGCCGGTCCACAGCTAATCAAGAAGTGCTGGGTGCAGGAGGGAACATCTTCCACAATGGGTGGTTATGACACCGTTCCATTGAGTACAGCCCAGTGGGAATTTGAGCCTGGTGCTGTCTCATCTCCAGAGAGACCACTTTTGTTCTTTATCATCGGCTTAAACACGCGCCGCTGACTTTGAAAAGGAAGTGAATGACATTCGCCAGCAAACCGCTAACCTCATTCGATTATCACCCTTCCCCAAGGTCTGTCTGTCTTTGCTTACTGGTCATAGTTACATCAGAGGTCTATAGAACAAGCCGAGCTTATAATTTGTTGACGTCAACTAGAATACTAATTTGTGGTGAAACCATGTTGGGCCTACTCCACCGTGCTCCATAATACGGCAGAGAGTGGCTTACATCCACAGTATAATCTCCAGTCGAGTGCACTTTACAAAGCGCCATACACATTCAAACTTGTGCTACACGTCCCTCTCTCAACCAAACGTGGCTTAAGCTTAATCCGCTACAAGACCGCAAGCCTAATTAAAGCCGAAACATCAAGCGTCAGAAGCACAGAAATAAACTTTACCCCCAGCATCCCTAGCAATTGATCCTGATTGCAATGCAAGTCAGGATGTTTACCAAATGTCGATTGTGGTCTCACCCTAAACCTATTGTCCCCCGTGGGTGGCTCGGCGTACGGCACCCCGAAGAACAGCCACACCTTGGATCCATCAGGCAAGGTCCTAACCCTGCCCCTAAGTGGCCCCGAGTTGGTCTCCACCACATGTATCCCCCAGGATGACTCGTTGCTCCCCTGGGCTGGATGGTCTTGGTGACCACCACTCACGCACCAGCACACGCGTCCTATCCGTGCCAGCGCCAGCGCCAGCACCAGCACCATCCGACCGCTGACTCCCGCCATGTGGATCCACACACCATGCAAGGATAGATGTGATGGTTCTGCTGGTGCCCCACCACCCGCCCCATCCGACCCGCCACGTCGGGGGGTAGGTGCCGCGCCGGTGCAGCAGCCAGACGGCCTTAAAACTGCAGGATATCTTCTTCCAACAATGTGTGGGTACGCACCAGGAAATTACCTTTTGCTCCATTCATTGTCTGGCCATTCAGGAAAATAAGAGTCATCGCGACCTTTACCTACATTGACCAATTTACATATATCCCTTTCTCTAAACAGCCCTTGAACTTTGCACAGTCTTGTCGTTTATCACTTCCTAAATACATGAACAACAGCCTTGCTGCAACTATAGTGTTGTGAATGATGGGAAAATGTATTCGTCTTGTAGATGATGCAGATCGGTTACAGTCGTGTGCAAAACAAAGATAATTTACCTGCAGATAACGATCGCGATATAGAAGCTTGTCAACATCGTGGCACACATATTAATAACTACTCTGTGTAATATTACAACGATGTACGCAGCAGCACGATTCACAAGAGGAAAGTCATAAAATTCTCAACAAAAACTCTACCACAAATCTAAAGTGACATTTACATCTCGGATTCTAAGACACGCATTATGTTGCATAACCCACGTGTCTGCTTCTCAAAAGCAATATCGTTTGATCCCAAATGCATAGGTTTGGTTCACCCTGGCAAGAATCACATATCATTACATCGCAAGCACACAATTTTGGGATGGAAACACACTACGTTTGGTGTCAGATATCACCAGCAACGTATTCCCTGTCGGCCAATTGTGTACCTCTAGGGAGAACTCCGGGAAAAGCAGGTCCAAAGTGTACATTGGTTGGGGGGATGTTCTTGTGGAATGGATTACGTGACTCGGAATGAACGGTGCGATACGCAGGAGGGTATAGAGAGGGTGAGAGGCGATGGATTCTCGAGGTACTTGTATAATTCGCTGTTTATGAATTATGGAAGGTATGAATCAGTGGTTACATCTCGCGGCGTAAATGCACTCTTGTCCTTTATGGCAATGATAACAGTATAATTTTGTGCTATGTCAACCTTCACTCGTATCTGAGAGGCGTTAACGAGCAGGGTGGATTTTATTGGTGATGTCGTAACAGGTGGGATTTTAATACATAAGGAACTACGGCAGGAGGACTGATATAAACTGTTACAAGTTGGATTTTTGTAATTATTGACAGATAGATTGGGGCGCAAAAATTACAACTTAGGGTACCTAATACTAAAACAGCCCCAATAATGGAAGACACTGCATTTATTAGCTTTTCAAATATGTAATAACCCAACGCCTATGGATAAATGCCGCAAATTTTTATTGTAGGTCTATGCAGTTGCTCTGTGCAGTGAGTTCTGTGTACAAAAACAAAACCTCCTAACACCTGCGGTATAATCAAACGCGCAATTGGTCTTTGGGGCACAAAATTAACAATGTCATAAAGTCATAACTCACTCCCAGTACATCCAAGTGCTTCCCGGCAGGACAATACATTATGTAGATGTCGGACTGCCTACTACAGGAATGTAAGACACTGAGAAGCTGCATTGGGACGGCCCCAGCAGACAGAGTAAGTATATTACTTTGTAAGTGGGGTTGTAAACCCAGAGCATTCCCTCATGAACTGGCCTTGAACCAAGTGGAACTGGACCTCTTCGGATAGTAATAGCTGCATTTTACTGCTGAGTGCATTTCTAAAATGACGACTTTGCGATTATCTTTGTACGTGGAAGTTAATATTTTCCGTTTGAAATATTTGATGATACTACCATTACAGTAGGGTTTATCCGTGGTATATTCAAGCGATTTGGATAAACTGTACCGTACAAGAAATATAAATGAAAATTCATTTCAACACTTTTAAAACTACAGTCCATCACTCTTGATTTGACCTCAATGTGACCTACCTTATAATCTCACGTCATGACGCAAATGTAGGCATACAGAAAGAGTTAAAAGAGTTAACTGAAAGCTTATCCTTTACAGTTTAACATATTTCCCTGATTTAAAGGAATATGCGGGAGCCACCATTATGACACGTTCTCCAATCGATTTATATGTATAGAGTGAAAAACGTTTTCCAAAAATCTGTAGAAATTTAAGCCGCTTGGGGCTTCTGACGACCAATAGCATGGCTTCAAAGCTTTGATAGTTTTTCCAATAGCTTTAATGAATTTCTGGCCGAATCCGAGCTTGAATACCCAAACGTTTTGATCATCTGATTTTGGTCATCTTATTTACTAAATGGTCTTTTGCAACATCTTATTTTACAGCAGCCTAACAGAAGTGTGTGGGATATGATACTGTCTGGGGATTCACAAAACTTAGCTTTCTACTTTCTAATTAATGATAATTTTTGGAATGATTTTGAATGCACTTTGTTTTCAAGTGAGAAAACCGGATGAGTTTGTTTTATGCACGCGCCGGAAAGGATTCCCTCGTAAAATAATAGCGAATGCAAATCGCCTTTGGCATAAATAGCACATTCGAGGCCAAAAAAAAATGCTTATTTCTCTCTGCCTTTCCGTGCAAGAGGGAAATGAAAGCTGTAAATTGCTGCCATAAAGCCCTAAGCTAGTATAAGCACAATGCTAACCTTGTACAGTATGCCACACAATTAAGGTAAAATATTTTGAAATAAACCCTTTGTTTATACGGTCTACGTCCGAAATTTTGTAGAAATGATCACTATTCACACATTTAATAAGTAAATTATCACCTACTCTTCATTATAAGACGAATTTGTTCTGTACCACCTTGGCAGGCAGCAATTTCTTATTTTCTGATCCTTCTTTTTCCCCCTGTCGAAACTGTGTAAAAGGCTGATTCCCATTTCCGGATTCAATCCGGCAATCCGGAGCCAATGCCAAGCTTCCTCAGATGCTATTAGGTCACATCCGGCAAGAACTGCTTGAAATCTACTTTCCCAGCCAGTATAGTCAGACCGTGAACTACCCTCAAGTGTGGAAAATTCAAGCTCAAGGTCGTCAAAATTGGTCAAGAAACAGCACGGGAAAGTGGTGCCAATGTCGAAATGGTCCAAATCGATTAGGTGGAAAAGGAGGTGGCAGGGGGCATTGGGGGTGTGTATGACCCAAGAAAATACTTAACCTTGACCAGAAGCAACAGCTGCTTTGCAATGCATAGTCACTTTCCAGAGGGTAACAGGTGATGCTAATGAGCTCAGAAACCGCTCTCGAATGGAGATCGTGCCAATAGAAACAAAGCCGTACTGTTCACTTCAGATATCAGCTCCATTTCAATCTGGCTTTGGTAAGGGGACATATTTTGCATTTCAAAAGGGTTGTCAGAGACGTCCAATTAGCATGGCAGTAATGAAGATGAAATCTGAATGCTTCAAAATTAATCCAGCGAATACTAACAAAGATTACGCTTTTCGACTTCGAGACGATGTTCGTGTCTGCTAATGATGTTGAATCAGGCGTGAAAACAACTTCTTAAATGTCTCTCACATAATATCGTATAGATAATATTTGATATGAGTGGTGATAAACAGAGAAAGTTGGCGAACCATGTGGTGCAAATAAATTACTTTCACTTCATCTCATATGTTTGGATAATAAGCTCAAAACTTTCTTCATAAACCAATATGTTGTAGGACAATAACATTATTCATGGGTAATACTGGTTTTATGACTTGTACTAATGGCTAAAAATAGATAACATCGCAACCTTTATTTGTTATTTATTGTTCGAATTTTTGATTTCATTGCGGTTCTTTGATGTCCATTCAGTGCTATTCAAAGGCAGTGACTTCTATTGAGGACTCTACCAACAGCGTTTTCATGGTTAGAGATTTTGATGGTTCTGCTAACTTTCGCGGTCGAAAGAAATCCTCCCACGTTTTCTGCGTAAGATAACCTCACATTAAACGGGCAAACAGTAAACAACGAATGACATTAATAAATTCTGAGACTCAAATTTTTCAGCAACCTTCCCTGCCATCCTGGCAACTAGGCAACCCATTTAGCTCTCCGACACTTCCCATGGGCGTCATTATCGTACCATGATAATAATAAGCTTCCCAAAGTGGTGGCTGCAAAGTAAACAAGTTCTAGGCTCACTTCACATATCGACGCCGCAGTGTTTGCGTGTTTGCTCACCTCTTCAAGCAAACTGTTTAAGTGCAGAAAAGAGTGAGAGGTTCTACTCTTCAAAGACTACGACGCTCTCTCTTCAACCAATGTACTTTTTTTCCCTATCCCCTTTTATGCAAGCTGAAGAAGCCTGTACAAGTCAGAACCCTAATCATGTGACGACCTTATAGGAGTTAGAACCCGTCTTTCTACCTTCAGAGTCATCTTTCTGCCAATTCGCCTTAAGCCGAACTACATAATAGAATTCCTAAGGTGTTCTATTTAGTACATTATATTAACACTGATATAGAAATGTAGAGTCTACCATTTTTTGCCCGAGGCTTGATATCTGTTGAATCGACCGAACCACCTCTCTACCTATGCTACGACATCGTCTACGAAGCAGTCCAATTAATCTCATAGGTCGTTAATGACATGTCCCATAATCTGGTTAGGCCAAGTGGAGCGGGGCACACCCTATCTCCGGGGGTATATAGAGAATTTGCAGGGATGGGGTCCCCTCGTAATTTAAATCCTGAGAGTCGACCTGAAAATAGATTCGGACAACTTAGGAGACACGAGTGGTGTGCTTCGTATTTTCTCCTTGAACCTGACTAAATCAACATGTAGATGAACTCGAAATTGATAGTGTAATTTGAGTTCAATTACACCTTTTCACCCTTGGGAAACAGATGCTCTTTTGTATGGTAGTCATCGATCGACGTAAATGTCAGGATTGTCTGGCAGGACGACCCAAATGGCCACGTCACTCATTTCAAAAGTGACGCATCTGCTGTAAGGGACGGGCATCAATTACATCAGGGCATATTTCACGGTTTTTCTACCCTTTGCAACACCTAGCAACACTAGGGTGCCCTTCAAAAATAATGTCACTGTAGGCCGCGGCATTTAAGGTATATTATTCATACGACAACTTTTTATTGCGTTACCGCAAGTGTTTTCATTTCATAATTGCAATGTTCGGCAATGCAAACGTTGCCGTTTCGTGCACTATAATTGCTTTCAACTGCATACTGCACAGTCAGGTTTTGAGGGGAAAATACCTGTACGCACATATACCAAAATCGGTAAAAAAATTGGACGGGGTATATTTTTGTTTAGAAAGAAATTTTAATATTGCTCCCATACTAAAAGCTATACTACCAATTATGACTCTCAATATGATAGGGTTGATTCTACTTAATTTTTTTTTTGCTTCAATTACATAAGTAATAAAAATTGCTCGGAAGAATCAACCATAATGCAAATGCATTAGCAAAACGTTTAACAACAATTACTCAACAGCATCTGGTAGAATTTCACACTAACTTGAAGTTACTTCAAGCCCACCAATCTTAGCACACACCTGACCGGGAATCACAATAGCTCTTCAATTGTCTCCCTCCCGACCACTTACGCAACAGACCCATCCCCATCAAAAAAGTGCCAAATTTCACATCTTCCTCAAAAAAATGTGTACGACACGAAGCTTCACACACAATACAAATGTGATCACGTAAGAGGAACGGTAATTGCTTGGGCGAGGAATTGGAAGAGGATTGTTGTGCAGGGTGTGTAAGTAGGTTGCGGCGTCTCCCCCCCTTCTTGTCCATCGGCCAATGGCAGATACGAAAAGCAAAAAAAAAAAAAAAAACGTAGACTGGTCAAGCTTCTGCGTGCATGGTGTGGGGGATAGACATTTGAATAGAACCAGAAAGCGGAAGTGGCGTAATCGCTCGCGGCCGTCAACCGCATCGTTCGCTCTACTTTCTTGACTTCAAACAATTTTTTTTTCTCAAGTTTCACTTTCGGCCCTGGGCAAGTTAAAGGTCAGCAAATTAGCGGCCATCCATTTGTACAGGAGGAGAAACAATGGCAATTAAAGTGATGTAAGAGGCAACTCGGCCATTGTTTTCTTTTTATTTGGAGATTAATCGCTTCAATAAACCTCCGGGTGTGAGGATTGTATTAATAATCACTTTTGTGGGATAAGGAGTATTTTCACCTATACAATTTGCGTGATTATTCGGCATGACGATTCTACCGCAGAGGGGGGGGGGGGGGNAGGGGGGGGGGGGGGGAAGACAAGCGATTCAACCGCAACGGTAATTTCCCCACATTTAAGTTACCTCTCGGAAGTGTTTCCAGCCTATTTGATTTGACGAGAGGGATTGTGTAATAAGGTGTTATCAAAATTTTTATTGACGCGTTGGGAGTAGGTCAAATAGATTAAATAGCGTAATAATGCTTACGGTGTTATCCAGTTGGGTGGTACATTATTTCACTTTTCTTCTTGAGGGGATCTAGAGAATGTGGCATTTCCAAGAAGTCAATGTCACAATGGTGAAAAACTATGCTATTTTTCTTGCCAACGTGTTTGTGCTGCAATTTGATGGCACACTTTTTAAAAGCACATTTTGTAAGCCCATAACGTTATTATAGCAACATAGGCCGACTCAAACTGCTGAGTGTTAATAAATTGATGCCACCCAAAAACAGAATTTTATATGGCCCCTCTAGCTTGATGCTAATTTGCATGAACATTTTAAAATTACGTGTATTGTACAATCCGATTGATCTTACTGCGGTTGGTCACATAATTCCAAACAATAATCCGGCTGAGTATATTTGAAGCAATGAGCATATTACAGTATAATAACAAGGCAGCTCTTGTTAATCATTAGTAACAAGCAATATAATTAAGTGGGTTGTGTTCTGGGGCGAACAAAATAACTGATAAATAAATGAAAAAACCACTTACATGCTTATATGGCTTATATCGCGATAAGACTGTCATTCAGAAAAGGACATTATTACGACATTCACCAAGCTACATAAAATATTTCTTAGTAATAATTTTCATTGCCAATATATAAAATAATATCAACAAAATCTTTTTAAATGTGAACTATTCAGGTCATGAAACCTCACCTCTGTCTTCAATTTATTTGACGACGACGACGACGTCGACGACGACGATGATGATGCGAGCAGTGCTTGACCTCATGCATGTTATGTAGCACTCGGACCTTTACTTAGCCATGAATCTGCCGTTCATATTTGACGATATTGGAACGAAATGGACAGTTGAGCAATGTACCCATGTCCTCATCTCCTGGTTCGATCTACTTATATAACTATGGAATGTGGAAACGTTCTGCAAATGTTCGATAAACTATTTTATATGCAAATTTTGTTTTGTTTTTCGTTGAAAACATTCTGCAGTTAGAATATAATTGTTTATTCTACGCCAGACTGCATTTTTCACTACTATCAACACTAAACGTAGTGTCACTATAAGGAATAAGTTAGCGATACCATGCTTTAAAACTACAGAAATCTTTCCTTGATAAATTTAATGAAAATGTCTAATGATTCTGGTTATGGCATTCTAAGTCTAATCCAGTATAATATTTCTCGTGGTTACAAATAACGCTAAATTTATTTTCCCATATGATAGAAAGAATTCTGATATCACAAATATAATTAGAGTACTTCAGACAGGTATGTTTTACAGAGACACATGTAGCTGTTGTCAACGACATCCATTTGAAGTGAAAATGTAGGACATCGAACTCGTTAAACAAATCGCCCACGCAGTGTTAGTGTGTAGTAACCAGTATCGTAGACCCCATGTCAGACTACACTCTGAATAAAAGACGGAAATACGACAAAAAGTTCCAACACATGTCGTGAATCCAAGGGTAAAAAGGGTTGAGGACAACTACTCTACCCTAACAAATCACAGCGTTACTTTTCACGGTCCAAGTAAAAACTCTTCGGAGAAGTGCCTCTACACAACAAAATGAAGTTCGGCGGGTGGTATTGCGAAAACAAAAAAATATGCAGAATGTTGCATCGGTCA
>KZ538185.1:62007-106761 GCA_000934665.2 Catajapyx aquilonaris | reverse complement strand
AGATGGGGACACGCCGGAAGTGGGCTTGTTACACACAAGGACCCGCCTCTGTCCCATACTCTAGGGAAGGAGGACACTCAGGTTCAGAAACTTGAACCACCCATTTTTATTTAAAAAAATTGACAAATTGTGTACAAATGAAATTGACATATTTGAATTTTCAAAATATGATTATTGTTAATAATTTTGTAATATTTTTAAAGACATTTTTGTTGCATAACGCATTACTAGTAATTATGCAGCATAAGCCCGCACATGTCGTACTGTACAATTTGTTTGTTAGGCACATACGTCGAAATTCGGGGACATACTTGGCACGTACACAATGTGTCAAAAGACATGCCAGAAAATTTGCTGTCGTTGTCACTTTGCGATTAGGTTTTTTTGGGGGATTAGTGACGTCATGTTTTTTTAAATGATGGGTTTGACTCAAATTGTGTTATTATTCAGGTGTAATTAATGAGCATTCTCATGGCGATTCCCGGAATGAGTGGACCACAGGGGCTGTTAATGATACTAAACATCAGATTATTATGGCATACACTCGTGTTACGTAGAAGGTCGTTTACATTCTTTGGGGTGTATAACGAAGGCTGGATAAACTGGGGTGACATTTTTGTAAATCGGATAGGGTGTTCAGTTCCCATATTTTTTAAAAAAGGTCATATTAGTGCGCGAAATTCTGATTACAGAGCAAAAACTCACTAAAAATAATTTCTAAAAAAAATATGCAAATTCGTGAATATAGAACAAACCTAGTCTATTGTTTAATTCAGTAGCTGTTTATAGACCCATATGCACTTCACTTTTGAATCTGATGTTCCCATCCTCCTCATTCCAAAGATCCACGCTTTTGGGAGAACGTGATATCCCGAAGAAGAGCCGAACAAATGGCATAGAAATGGAAGGGAAACACAGGAGGATGCAATGGGCTTTGTTGGGTCAACACAATGAGAGCAACGGCCAGTAGCATGTATAGGTCCGAATCCTATATAACTGAAGTGGCCTTCTCTCTTGTCCACGTCTGCCCAGCGGGGGGTGCCTCCAAATGGGGGGGTCGATTTCGGATGGTACTTCCTCACCCATCATTCTTCGGTGCACACAACATTTGCAGGGACTCGTCACATGGAAATGGCATGTCAATAGACTGGTGACTATCGTTTTGACGCAATGGCTGTTTGGTCGGTGCTTCTCATTTCGAATTGCAAACAACTTTTGAATTTGCTATTTTTACAAAATTGCGATGGCAAGCAAAAGTTTTTGTTTGAACCCGACTAAGTTATCCCCTTTAATACCTTAACTATAGTAGAGGAGAAAGACAGCTGCTGGCATGATCAAACTAGGGGAGACCTTTTACTGTTTGATTGCATGTGAAAAAGGTGAGCTCAAGGCTTCCAGTATTTTTACACTGCGACACCTGGATTATTGGGGCCAATAGCAATATTGCGGTTGTATTTGGGAGCAATAAGGGCTATTGTGGCCCTATACTCTCACAGTCAGTCAACTTAGTGGAAAGTAAAAATTTGGGACATTTTGTACTATTGTTGCTGAATATCGCACAGCCCAGCTGGTCATAGTTTGCGGTCTGTGAGTCAGTGGACTCTGGAGGATCCGGAAATGACACAGACCGAGAGTCGCCGTCGGCCAGACACGCATCCCTGTCAGTGACAGAGGTCCTCCTGTTTTCGGAAATTGGCAAAGAATGGAACGAACCAATTAGCCTCCACCTTTCGGCCCGCCTGTTTCCATCACAGACAACTCATGAATGTGGAAGCGGGCCTTTTGTGCAGCTGAGGGAAACCATGCATGTAATCGCTTCCGTATGTGATGCGTGTGTGAAGACACCATCTTCAGTCCGGAAACCTCCCAAAGATCCCAAGCTCCCCCCAAAGTTTCATGTCCGAAATTTGGAAGGAAACGCGGAAGCTTGAGCAGCTTCTTGGGAAGCATCGACAAGAGTCTCTGCACACTTGAATCAATGGACTGACTTGTTGTGCCCATCTTCCCACAGAGCTCCTCGAGCTGTAGCCTCTTAGAACGTCTTCATTTCCAAGAAGCTCCCCCAAGTTTGTTCCTTTATACAATTTGGAGAGGTTAAACAAGCGTGACGAAGTTTACTCTAGTCCTTCTTGGTTTATGCAATCGGACTGGCTGTGTCCGATGCTATACGTGCGGATTAATCAACCTAATTAAATCATGCCCTTATGCATTACTGATCTGAGCCTCCTTCAGGGTAATAATTTTGGGGTGTATGTATCACCCCACAAAAAATGGGCCAGTTTTCTCACGGATACCCTCAGAAAAATTAAATCAAATCAGGTGTAGCAATCACCGTCCCCCCTGTAGAGCCTGTAACATGTAGGAACACACTAGATATGTAGCTCCTCATGTGACAAGCGACATAAACGCGCTAACCGGCTTGGTATGGGTGGACCTAACCACCATTCCTGGCATAAGAGTCCACTCATTTACCTCCAAGAAATGATTCACCTTCATGACAATCCCACATTCATCACCATGACCCGTAGCATCCATGGAATGCGTTTCTTCTGGACCCTAAGTTTTCTTCCCCCAAGATGGCGGATCAAGATGGCGTCTTCCGGTCATCCCTAGTCCCCGTCGTGCGTCGTTTGATCCACGGCGCCATCTTGGTGGGAGCAGTCACATTCCCTCACGTCGCAAGAGTCGTGTCAAAGGAAGCCGAAGTGGCCTCCCCACACCACCCCCTCCAAAGTCGGAGCCTTTGGGATGCTTTCAGAGAGAGAAATGTTGCCAAGACGCTCGAAAAACTAGAGGGGGTTGCTGTGGGGTGGAGAAGGCGGTAGTGCTGTGGCTAATTGAAATACGTCTTCTCTCCTAATGACGACGGCCGGACCGGTTACAGGGTGGTGCCAAAAAACAACAAAAGGGCTTGCTAGAAGAATGCGACGATGGTCTTTTTTTGGTATTTCGATTATATTCAGGGCAGAAGCCTAGGGATGAGTTTACCTTTTGGACAAATCAGGTTGGAGGTAGGCTAGGCACGACAGAATATATACGGGGCTTAAATTTATGACCTACCCAATTTATGAACTTGGATGATGACAGGGTCAAGAGGGAGAGACATCTGGAGCTAATCATTTTGGATAGGGGTACGTATTACCCACGCATGCGCAGGTGGGGATAGTTAGCCCCATCTGTGAGCAGTTTCATATGCAGTCAAATAATTTAAAACGTTTAAAAAATTGAGAGTGCTCATTTGTCAACTGAACGATGAATTTAAATTATGATATTATTTTAATGAACGGAAATGTAAGTAATTAGGGTTGTGCTAGTACGAATTTAATGTTTTGTTTACAACTTATTTTTAACAACCCCTGGATTTAAATAAAATTTATGAACAAATGACTACCAGCTGTGCAGGGTGTTCTATATTATGTAATCTCTTAATTTTTGTTGATGCAAGGCCGTTGAAGAAAGGTTTTTTTGCAATTGGGGCAGATCAATCGCAAATAACTGCATGCACCATCGAATCGATCTGTGCCTCACCCTGTACACGGCACAATTACGTTGATGACAAAGCGGCGAAAAATATAGCGGAATGCGGTCCCCCCATGCCTGCTGTTCGGACACAAGCAATTAGGCTGATTCGTCGAATACCGCACATCATGTCCCTACTACCTAGCTCTAAGGAAGATCCATTGGTGTAACATACAGAGTCGTGAGATTTTTGGAACGGTTTGGATTCAGTGTTTGTTTGCCCTTGTTCACCGCGTCTGTAATGACATTCGGAGCCGCTGGCGTGTCGGTCCTAAAGACTTGTCGGCTCAAGAATTTCCACTCGTTTTTTTTTAAAGGGTGACTCGGACGACAATTTACACCGAGGCCTCCAGATAGTTTATTCCCTTTCGGCACCCGACGTTCATTCGCAAGGAGAGCACCATTAATCCGTCCAACAAATGGACCGGTCCGCATTCCAGTTCGCAATGTGCTCGTTTGTAATACAAATCGGTCTATAAACATGCGCGAATATGACACCGGTGCNGTATGGACTGAGAAATTATTTAACAATTTTTTGAGACACAAAATTAAATTTTCATATCGCGGACACCGAGACTATACCGCGAACACCGAGACTACCGCGAGTCCCGAGACTACCGCGAGTCACGAGACTACCGCGAGTCACGAGACTACCGCGAGTCCCGAAACTACCGCGAGTCCCGAGACTACCGCGAGTCCCGAGACTACCGCGAACACGAAGACTACCGCAGATAACTGGGTTCCAGCTGAATTCATCCCCTTTAAGCCCGGTTTGACCAATCTTTATGAGTGTATGAGTGACCCCGTACATTTTTTTTTGACCTGACTGGTGGATCAGGCTGTGATTCCACCCCCGACCAGTTACAGCCGGTCGTAAACGGGTTGGACGCTGTAAAGTATTTTAGCGCCCATAATCTCCGCTGCTGTCAAAGAAAGATCTACTACCTGGTCCTTCATGCGGGTTTTTCCACGTAGTTAAATATAAATTTTCACTTCCTAAAAGGTGGGAAAATGCATTGGTGTGACGTCATACGTTGTGTTTTTAACAAGATGGGGGTGCTACTTGAAAAGTGTCATCCGGGATAGGTATTTCGTATGGCGGCTGTCCCGCGGTGCACCAGGTCTCATTAGGGGGTGAAGAATAAATGCTGAGGGTATGGGACAACATCTGATAAGAAAAACCAAGGGGGACAAAGTCGGGCCGACTTTGTTTTCTGGAGAAGAAATGGGCCATTTGAGGCCCAAAACTGGATGTAGATTGGAGATCATCCGGATGACAAACTCTGCTCGTGTAATTATGTCGCTCCATATAAGCTTATGGAATGCCGATAAATTACTCTGGGCTTATACGTAGGTGTTTATTACCTGCCTCGGATGAATTTCACTTGTTAAGAACGACACATGCACATACGGTTAAAAAGTCATTTTTATTGCGCAGTAAATATAAATGAGGTCATTGTCGCACATAAATTAATCAGCACTTTGCAATTCTCCGTCTTAATGAGCCTGTGCGCGCACTTGTGGTTCATAAGCACATTTGTAAGTTATTACGGTAGGTGTCCGCATTGTTTGTACCGCTTACAATCAGATGTCAATAAAACTGAAAAAGTGAAATAATCTGCTGAGGACTTGAAAAAAAAGAGTGGTACACAGCAGGTATGTGAGTGTTGGGCGCCGTGGTCATGCAGAGGTTGGCTGGTCAGCAGGGGGTCGCTGGAAAGACAAGACCACCAGGCCCTTTGGTTAGCAGACCAGCGCCGACTGGTCGGGACCGCCGCGATTCCGATTTTTTCCTCAACAGCCTCTCTGCGTGAGACCAACCGCCTTTTTTTTAGCCTCCCCCCGGACCCCTCCATGAATTGTGGGTTCAACCAGGGTTTCTCACGCCTATCAATAAGTTTAATATAGTCTAAAATATTTATATAAACTTTTCCGTATATTATATTTATAAACAAATAAGATGCGGTGTTTGGCCACCAGGGGCGCTGTGTAGTCCGCTAGACGGCGCTGTGTCGTCCGCTAGACGGCGCCGTGTGCCAAGCCTGGGAGGAAATAGGGGTGAGAAAGTGTGGTAGTGTGTAATCCAGCCCTAGGGCGCTAAGAGAAGCCGCCGTGAGGGGCGGAAAAGGCAAAAAGGCGACGTGGCGCCGGGGACGCGTCGGCGTCGACGCGAGATGAGAGCCGCGATGCCGTTCCCCGCCGGTGGTCACCTACAAACACGCCCTTCTTGGCCCACCACCACCACTACATCCTTTTCTTCTGCATCCGCCCATCAGCCAAAGAGATCTGTTTTTCTTCTTCACTGTAGCAGAAGACTTGTGGAAAAACTGCAGCGTAAGCACGTTTGTGATATGAAAAATGGCGCAAATTCGGTTCCGAAAAATACAGGCGAATGTGATTTGCACAAAAGTCCATGACAGCTTGTTCAACAGCAGCTTTGTGGTCCGTTTTTGGGTTGGGCCAGTCAGCTCGGGGAAAAG
Organism: Catajapyx aquilonaris; assembly: GCA_000934665.2. Classification (NCBI taxonomy): domain Eukaryota; kingdom Metazoa; phylum Arthropoda; class Diplura; order Dicellurata; family Japygidae; genus Catajapyx; species Catajapyx aquilonaris. Next base: position 100,762 of record KZ538185.1, on the reverse strand, counting down.
TCAAAAACAATGCAGTGTCTACACTGGCCATTTATAAAATTTGTTTGCCATCCCTTACATACATGTTGCCAATGGTGATCACACACAAAAGTTTGCATGATGAAACGTCAACAATGGTTTTTTTTTAAATATAACGCGCGGGGGTATGTCGTTTTAAGTTGTTTTGATGTCGCTTTTATTTGAACCAATCAGAGCAGAGAGCTGGAAACTCTTTCGGATAAGTCTCCGACTCGAAAATCCCTCTGAAATTCCTCAAGAGCGCTAATTGACGTCGTATGCGGTAATAATTAGGCCTAATTTGTCTGCATTAATGAGACGCTGCCTGAGGAAACCTGCAAATTTTCTGAATCGTACAAGTTTCCTCCGATGTTTGAAATAATTACTGATCTAAGTTGCCTAACCAACAATGATAATTATAATAAGGCCTCCAACTTTCCCTTCACTTCATTATAAGGATGAATCAGGTAAATGATGAGCTGGTATTTTGGGTTGGAATAAGGCGAGAACCGACTTTTTGACTCACTGTCGGTTCACAGCTATGAACAGGGTGCTACAAAATGTCATTTTTAGTACGTATTTGTTTAAAAGTTGTGATGCCTCTCACTATAGAGGACAGTTGTATTGTTGAACCACAGGGTCAGGATGACCAACCTGACAAAATTTACATTATTATTTGACTTTTAAATTTTAAGTTCAAACCCATATCATGGCTGTGTTACTGGCAAAACAGCGTTGCCATTTTCTGAACTTCCCACATTTTGCACATCAACTATGAAACACCCAGTACGTGTCGATTGTAGCGCGCTAGTCGATATACCCAACAAGCTACCCTGCATGTAAAATTAAATTTATGATCATTGGACTGCACTTATAATGACAATCAAGCAGCCTAGATTGGATGAAATTATGGGGCTGCCCTGGCCACCCCCCCAATATTTAGGCTGCTGTATATGCATGCCAGCAGCACAGCAGCAAATTAGCGAAATACCGTGATACACAGCGCCATTCTTTGGATTTGGGAAATAAGCTTAAGTGAGGCTCTTTGTCAGCTTTTTGGCATTTGCTGTATATCTGATGGGGTACAAAGCGAGCCGGCGCGGGACCCACAACACGCACCCCCGTGTAATGCCAAACTAAGCCGGCTCAAACAGAGACGTTTGGCAGACTGGCTGTGGCACATCTAACGAAGCATTTACCTGCTATTTCTCCCGGAATTTTGGAAACCACCTGCTTGTAATTAGATTTCGCTAGGCATGCTGGGTTCACAAAGAGGCAAAAATGGGGCGCATCCAGGTAATTGTGTTGCGCCAAAGCTAGGGCAACCCGCTCGTATGGAAAGCAAGTTTTGTGATTGTGCATGCGGCCATTTCCCATCACATTATAAGTCCCACCCTCTCTTCTTTCATAGTTTACAAAAAAAAATTAGATTTAATTTTTTTTTGAAGGATGAAAAAGTTTGGAGGGTGTGCTTGCATTGTTGAGGCAACAATAGTCTAGAAAGCTTGAACTGAGTCAACTAGGCACAATGTATCTGGTATATATGGCGTTATGTCCCATTTTTTGCATGTTTAGCATGCGGATAGGGAAGTGTAAATAAATTAATTCGGATTGGTGCATAATTTTATGCCCTGGTGCATAATTCTGTGTTGATTTCAGAAAAATTTACTACTGTATTATGCAAATGTATTATTATAAAAGACAGCATTTTCAATGATTATTGGATGTAAACGTATAAATAAAATTTAGATTAGTGAATAATATTAAACACCAAGTGCATAAATTGAATGGCATTTCAGTGTAATTTTTGAATATTTGAAACATGCCTGTTTTTAGACCCAATCCTAAGCTTTGGTCACCCCACCTGAAGACCTGGACATGGTCGATGGTCTTATTGCTCCCCCTTACCCCCCTTGAAAAAAAAAAAGTATGGCGTGATAAGAAAATCCATATAGGTGGGGTGTTGGGCCGACCTGTGAAAGGTGGGCGGAGTCATGGGCTCTACTCACCCCTTTCTGCAGAGAACTTGGCAGAGTCAGGTGCGAATTACAATGGGCCATTGCGATGATGGATGGAGCCCTAGGGAGGGAGATGGAACCCCCTGATTGCCCCCCTTTTCCATAACCAAACCCCCCCTCTAATTTACGGTAAGCATTTCGTGCTATGCCTGACGGTTGGTCATATCCAGCTCCAGTAGAGATGGTGCTATAGCTAGATGTGCTGGGTGGTCACGCTATGGGCTATAGCCTCATACCGGGTGGTCCGTACTATCGACACTGATGATGTGGTGTCTGCTCCCTGATTTCCATGAGAATAGGGTTGGGGACCTTACAAAAGAGGGTCCCAACGACTCCCAGCCACAATGTCCCACACTGAAGTTGTCACAATTACATGCTCTATATTTTATCCCGCTGCCATTCCATACTTCCTGGCCAGGACTGGTGGACGTTGGTGGAAAACGAGGGGAAAAGGGGAAGAAAAAAAATGGCAGGAAGGATATTGGATGCCGTGGAGCATTCAGATAGGCATAGGGGGGGATGCCCTTCCGTCACTCCTAAGTGCTGGGCATGGAGGGGTCAGGCCTTTATTGCGATCGGAGGGGGTTGACGCATCGTGGTGTTGAGACAGCTTGGCCGGTACGTGCAGTACCAACGTGGGGGAACTGGTTTTGGTGGTGGGTGATGCCGATCCGTGCTGACATGGTATCACACCAATGGCAGGCGTCCTTCAACCGCACGGGGAGGGTGGGGACATTAAGGCACAGAGAGGTCCGGTTGGTAAACAAAATAACTGGGTTTGGTAAGAGGCTGTCAGATGGGACCATTGGTGTCGCCAGTCGCAATAAATATCACTCCGCCTAAGGTGCAGTGCGGCAGTGCGGTGAAAGTAGTTCTGCAGCGGAGGGGTACAATGTAAACATGTTGGGCATCTCCTGACTCTTCTTAGGGCATTAGAATGACATAGTAGGCTAGAGCAATTGCCTCTTCTGTGATGATGCTGTGGTGATAGTGACTACCATGGTGGTCTTGTAATCTGTCCGACAACTTGAGGCTGACATATCCTGGCAGATATGCACCCCATATTACCTTAACATACTGCTGTCAACCTGCAGTATTATTACAGTAGAGCTTATTAGATGCATTTAAAAAAATTATGTGGCGTTATCTTGAACTTTTGTGAAATCAATTCATATCAGGTGTACACTCATTACATATCTCCTGACACTGGCATGTTCGTAATAACTGGCGAAACTGACAGGTGCGTGTGCACCTAGATCACAACCCAGCCACCTTCCCTAGCATATTGTACTTTTTGCAAATCATTTTGTACCCTTCAAGAACAGTATCTATATTTTAATCTAGACCTTGACATCCATACTTCCATGGCAAGGTCCACATTGTGACGTAACACTGTCATTCATACAACCCACTGAACGCAATAAAATAACAATGAGCCTCTCTCTGTCTCCATCAGTCCATTTTCATACATCGCATCGCATATACCTTGCCTCCAGCAGCTGTCTTCATTGAGACTGTATTCGGGCAAGCTCTGACCTTTAGCCTATTACATGAGCGAGTACCCTCACATATGCAGACACCTGATGAATAACTGAATGACAGCAGCCGAGTACGAATCCCCAGCCGTCTTTCACGCGTGACATATCCGCCATATGTCACAAGCAGGAGTAAATTTTACACGCCGCAACCTCCCTGACGTCCACGTATGGTTTCCCCCTGCATCCCACGTGACAGAAATGACCTGATAGTCAGTAAAATGTCATGCGGACGGACAGAACGCTCTTTCAACATACGCGGGCGAAACCTGCCGTGTTTACTCATAATTGAAGGGGAGTGGCACAACCTCATGTAAATAATGGCCACGAGAAGAGCGCATTTTTTAAGCTGAAAAAGAGCTGGATCTAAACCGTCATTGGAAATACACAGACCCAGATTGATTACCCGTACATGCACATGCAAAGTCTGCTGGGTGTGGCTCCCATATTATTTAACGAGTCCTTTGTACCCTCAAAACTCTGTACATACACTATGACACATCTGTGTGCGTATTGCATGAACTGAACTGATTCTTATTACACAACACCAAATTCAAAACGATTTTATTCACCCTGATAAATAGTTTTATTCACCCTGATGAATAATTGTATTCCCTCTGAACTATTTTATGCAACTTGCTGAATCATTATATTCATCTTGCTGGATCATTTTATTCACTTTGCTGCATAATTATATATTCACTTCGATGAATATGTGTTCACTTTGATGAATTATTATTATTACGTCACCTCGATGAATCATCATATTCACCGTGTTAAATCATTTTATTCACGTTGCACCAGCTTCATTCCTATCAGAAATTTGATGTGCCTAGTAAATATTTTTAAATGCGGCATATAGTTAAAAATGACTATCATAATAAATTTAATAAGTTCATATATAGAATCTGTCAGGTATAGGCAACACTGAGCACCTGTGCATGTGCTGGCCTATATACAGGGGCCACGTTGGATTACATGAGAGAAGTCTATTTAGGAATAGCTATATCCCAGCTTGTTTCGTGTAGGCAAGTTTGGAAGTTTGTATAGGGGGGTGGTTGGTGGCAGGAGGCAAAGAGTTATGATGCCGGAAATTGGTGCGCGACGGCCTCTTTCCTTCATCTGCTGCGGCGGTCGAAAATATTTCGCCCAACCCCCCGCACACAAACACGCCAGGAATCGCTTCTAATTAACACATCCAGAAAATTGTGCGCCGCACCGTGGGCCGACACTACCCTCGGACACGAGATGGCCAGTGGCGCCATGGTGGCGCCCGGACGAGGTCAGCTGTCGTTCAACTGTCACACTTTGGGGTCCCCCTCCTCCTCCTCTTGTCGACTGTCCAGCAAAGGGACGGACGGCCTTCTTTTCTGGGGACGGTTTTTTCCTTGTTTTTCTGCCATTTCTTGAGTGTCCGTTCAGGGTTGGGTGTCTGATTAATTTGTTTGCGATGGATTGACGGGGCGGCAAGATAATAAGGAAAAAGGAGGGGTGAGGGGGGGGGGGGGTTTGTTTATATCTGAATGTCAGATCCAATGTCTTAATCGGGTAAATATGTGCGGTGCATGAAAGGGTGGAAGGGTGACAGTGTGTACGGCGACGGATTGATTATAATATAAAAGAGGCCTTCACATGTGTGGGGGAAATGTTAAGGACACTTGGGCCGTTATGACTATTATCGTATACAAAAATGGGATATGATGACAAAATATTTTGTATACTTGAAATATTTCATGGTGCTGAATGTAGGTCCTTTCTTGAATGTTAAAGCGGATGTTTCGCCAGGCTGGTAATTACTATTCCGTTATATGCCTTCACAAACAACATTTTCCAACCAACATTTTGAGTTTGGATCAGTATAATGAGTCTTTAATAGCATTCATTTTACATGTCCAATTGAAGGGCATGAAAACATTTCGAGTGATCTTACCAGAAAATCAGAGCATTAAATTAAAACTAAGCCTACTAAATTTTAACCGGTTCACTAATTTCAACTTAAACTACTTCCTAAACATCCACAATTTTTTGGGGGAAGATCATCCGCACAGTTTCCCCCAGGCTGATTCAGAATATTGAAAACACCCAAACTTTTGATTCTCCTAACGCTCATCTCCTTAGAACTAAAAAAAAAATGTTATCTGGGAGAATAGGGCTGAACGGACAGCCAAACAAGATTCCACGTTACCGTGGGACAAAAAACTATAAAATCGATTTATTTCTGAGATAACTTCTTTCCGCTTTACACCCCCTTTCATTTGTTAGAAGAAACAGGCTGTCACCCTCAGGTTAAGGCCTAACTTGACAGAATGACTTAGGCATGCTTGCTGAGGATTACGTAATATTTCTTGCACATGGTGTTAATTAGTGTTTCAATTGAAGTGTCCATACTGGCAAGCGATTTGTTTATTATGAAGCGTCAGTTAGGCTATATAAAAATTTAATACTGCATACTGTATATTAGGCGTTCAGACTGTCAATTACTGTACAGTAAATCTGGTTTAAAACAATTGCAACTAATTTCTGCATATGTGCCCACTTTCATTAATTTACATACAAAGAAAAATATGCATAGTATTATACCTGATGTATAGGCCTACAAGCTGTACAGTATGTACGGTGTCAGCTCATTGTTATTGTAACTTTTTCTACGTACACATAAGTCATTCATCACACTTTTCTGCCGCATTAAATTGCTTACATGACATGTCCTTAGTAACGACATTACCTGTGAAATGTTCTTCACAATCCCACAACGTGTGAACATCAACAAGCCCCTAAAGAGTGTACTATAAACAGCTCATCCTACTTCCTGCCTCTAAATCTGGTACTGACTTATGCAACTGTTATTACATCAGTACCTTCATAATCTTTCGACTCTATAACATAACTGACACACCCCAACCTGCAAGTTCGATGACGTTTTGACACCGCGACAGGCATTTTCCTCATTATTGACTTCCCCTAGATTACATCTATGTTTACACGACATTCACCATATTTTGTCAGCTTCTCAAACTACGGTTCCGGTTTTTGTGTAGGTTCAAACCACTTCAGTTTTTCTCCTATCATGCAACGTCATTTACCTCTCTGATATACACGTCAGACTCATCATGTGTGTGGAGACTGCGAAAGTAGAGTAAATTATTGGTGTAGTCTTGTAAATGGAGGTGGAAAAACGGGCGTGCCTGTTCCTCCAGCGCGCCTGTCTGCCAAGATGATGGGATAGTGTATAGGTTGCTGTAAGGGTGCTTCGAACTTACCCCACCAAAATCACGTCCTGAGAAAAAAAAAACTTGATATCCTAATTACGAAAAGCTGATCGGCCATGGTGAACTATGTAGCACACTTGTCAGTTGACGTCATCAAGGGAGCAGCCATATTGGGCCGTTTTATTATAGAACCCCAGCTAGATTGGAATCGACAAAGACTGCAACTTTTGTGGGATGGAAAAGACTAGCTTGTGATGGAAAGATGGTTAGCACGCGTTGATAGAAATTGGGGGCAACGAACTAGTGATTGATCAGCTGGTGCGGCACGGAATAGTCGTCACGCTATAAACAAATTCGATGTGTTTTCACCATGAAAAGAGTGTGAAAGAGGCTGTACAAAATGGCTCCATCTCTCAGGTAACACACAAAAGGTGAGCCTTTTTAAAGCATATTGGGCGTTTGGGACATGTCACCCCGGCAACACTTTCAGTCCCCCTTTACAAAGAAAAAAAAATGACGGATTACCTGTACCCACCTGAGCCTCCTAATTGATCGTGATATGACGACCTAATTTGGAACTCGCAACACATAGAAAAGGCGTGTGTATAGACGCGAGCAGGTTTCTTTGTGAACAGAAAGAAATTTTCTTGGAAGGTGTTTCCAACGGAGCAGAAGATTGGGTAAGCCCCTGGAACATTAGCGAAGGATCAGCGTCGCATCTGAAAGGACTTTTTTTTTTGCTCCGAATCCTCAACCTCCCACCGGAAGTGTCCTTCTTTGATCCCTTTAAAGACTTGGCCTAAGGACGAGACTGTAACACTTATCAAGTACATTCTGACAGAAAGTAGACGCTGAAAAGCGACAATTGTAAGTTTTAGACAAAGAATAATGTCATCTTCATGAATCTTCTGCAACAGGAATTCGCGAAAATTTTTGTGGATATTATTTGTGTGCACAAAATTTTCATGGACAATCTATGGATTTCATGGATTGTCCATGTGAAAACCATGGATTGTCCAAGTGAAAACCATGGATTGTCCAAGTGAAATCCATGGATTGTCCAAGTGAAATCCATGGATTGTCCACGTGAAATCCATGGATTGTCCAAGTGAAATCCATGGATATTTTCACTGGAAATTCACACCAAGGTTCCAAGAATAATATCACCCTCTCACAAACCAGTTTGTCAGTCATGCAAATGTCTCGGCAGTGAACTTGGGTCTTGTCTCATTACAGTGTAAGTCTTGTAATGTGTCGCACCTTCAGCACTAATCCTCTGGCGCCCATCCACCTTTCCCAAGGCAACCGGGCATAATGGGAGGGTGTAAAGCCGGACCCATTCGGCGTGACGAAGAGGTCCTTTGTTTTAGAGCTTTCAATGCAGCATGGGGGGATAAAGGTTAAGAGGGAGTGTTGGATCTTCTCAACATGTGGCCGCGACTTGGAGGGGACAAGCTCGTTATTGCGCATTCCAAGGAGGAAGATTCTTAGGCCTGCTTTAGGGGGGGCTTGTCAGCTGCTAATGGCCGCCCTGGGTTTGGTGACCACCGCCGCTCAACAGTATCGGATGGATCTGTGGCGTGAGCCAAATGTTTCTTAATAGCCACTTGTTGGGACGCTTTGGGTCGAGCTGATCCTGCTTAATGTGGTATTGTAGCCTGACACCACATGCCAAATCCCCGCAATTAGGCGGCTGTTTTCTGCGACCTCACGTGTTGACTGGGAACGTTGGTGGTACCCTTAGTACACACTTCATGTACCAAGAAAGTGTGGTCAAAAATGGGGTTTGGTTATGTACTGTTAATAAAGACGTACAACGACGTACAAAGACGCACAACGACGTATAAAGACGCATTAATGAAAATGTGGACACTATTTTGTAATCTCCTACACATAAGGTGAATGAGCTATTTGTTAACAGTCCTTATGCAAATATGTGCCAAGAGGGCGGATAGGTGCCACCTAAATGGAACTATCGGAGAGGGGTGTGTAGCTTAATTACACCATAGTTTGTGTTGGCTTATCGGAAACTTGTGCGTGTGTATAAATCACAATATCGCGTGCCAAATATTATTGGCAGAAGGCGTGTAATCGGTTTCACTTTTCCAGCTAAGTCATCAATAGGAGACTATCACACACAACAGGCGATCACGTCTGACCCATTCTCACCACCTTAGAAAGGCAGAAACTTCCCATATTGTTGTCGACAGGGTGGTCCAGACCATAAACGTGACATCATCGTCAATATTTGAAGGCAAGGATAGTAATCAAAGTTGGGGAATAATCAAATCAAGCAGAACTAAATTCTTCTCCAGTGTCTTATTATGGGCTCTTGGAAGTGCACTCACGTAGCTTCAAGCGGGATAATTTCCACTTTCGGACCATTGCCTTTTCAAATAGGCCTAGCCCCTTGGGCTCATTCCATGGCTTATTAAGAAAGTCAAGCTGGAGGAAGGGAAGGAGTAGGATGAAAAGTGGGTATGTAAATTGGCATCTAGCTTAAACCTCCAGGAATTTTATATCTTAATTGTAACATGTAAGAATCGTCAACCTAACGTTTTATGGGTGCTGGATTTTTCAAAAAAAAAAAATCGGGTCATGTTGTGATTATGTCAAATGGTTGTGGTTGAAGAGTCGTAAATCTGGAATTAACTAGGGGGGTTTTTCGCTACCAAAAACATGGCCGCTAATGACCATGTCGAGTGGATTCTCTTGAAAACAACAAAACTGAGTTTGAGGACGTGCATTACCATTTTGCTTTTCCCCGAAAATACCGAGTTATTGGATTGCTAGGAGATGAGAGTGGAAAAAAATAATATCTGATGATGAGTGTGCTTCCAGGCTTGGGAATCTCATTCCTCTAGTGATGAGCGTGAAACAAAAGCGGACAGGAAAACAATAAAGCCAGGCCAATTTTATTAGTCATTATACAGCCACTGTAAGGCAAAATTGGTCCAATTTGAGCTTTGGCGAAGAGGCTTCTGGGGATGTGTGCATATGATCATATATGTGTATATAGAGGATCGAGTCAGGGATGACTATAAACATCAGGCCCCCGTCTATCCTCAGGCACTTTCGTGGGAGGCCCAACATTATAATGAATGCTATCGCAGGTTCGCATGTAAGCCTGCCGGCTTTTACTTCAGATACTACAATCACAAAATATATGGGGTATGGGTTTACGGAAAAGCTAAACTGCGATGCGATGACAGGCTGCTGGATTCTGCTATTGTGCTAGTCTGTTTAAAACGCATCTTATGTCCAATAATGCAAATGTAGGAACTGACGTATGTTTTTATACTTTCAGTACCGGGTATTGCAATGCGAGGGCTAAAAGATAATACCAGATTTGCAATGCGAGTGGTGAATGATAATATTACACAACAAAATAACATGAGCGCATCGTGAAACTGATGTAAACATGTTTGATGATATAAGTAGAGTAGACCCGCGAGTTATAGGTTTTGAAAATTCCATAACCGGCGAATTAGAGAGCATGGAAATGTGGAGCTTGCGAGGCTAAATAACGTGTTGAAAATAGTGGATGTGCTTTATGGACCGACATAGGCCTATGTAATGGGTGGAATTAAGACAATAATAACTGCAAAATTAAAACGCGCCATAAAGCATATCCGAGGCCATCATGCTGCGCATAAGCATTTTATAGCGTCAAACTGGCTTTGTAAATATTATCTAACACTGCCTGTTTGTATAAAACTGTGTATACCAATCAAGGCCTTACCTGAAATTAAATTATGTGCAAACAGGTGTGATATAATTTTAAACTTCAAGTGATCACTTGTTGTATTAGGCCCATTTCACATTGGCCTAATATCTCCTCAGATTAACCCATATCTCCAGAAACAGTACATGTAACCTATTATTGTAAAACCGTTCTGCCGATTACGCAGGTGACCACTCTCGTGCATCCTCATAATTTGTACTCTGCTCGCTTTCTAAGAAACAGCACGCCATTTCCCCCAAAAACAAACGCTCGCTTTTTTTTTCATTATACAAAAAGCGTCTGTGAAAAGCGACAGATGTAAATGGTCATGAACAGGGTGCTGCCGGATACGCGCGCATCCGACAAGCAAGTTCAAGTAGGCAAATCCGGAAGTGTCGGCGGATCCGTTAGGGAAAAACAAGGCCCGGGAACCATGGAAGTACAAAATGGCCTCTTGTCAGCCCTAATTGTGCTGGGTCTTGTCATCAAACCAGGCGGAGCAGTGGGACTTGGCATGGAAGGTCTCTCATCACAAGGGTGGGGGGGTCATGGAAAAAAAGCTGGTCCTATGAGACCAATAGGAAAACCCATGTTTGTCGACACTGTCATTGTTGAAGGATGTCAGTGTCACCTGCATGTCATCTGGGCTGGGTTGAACCATTGAATTTTGGTGAGTTATTGCACACCCGGTACTATGTTGATGCATTTTATTCAGTAACTGTTTAAAATAAATCATTGCGTATCAGCCTGTAGCGCTGCCCTTAAATAAATTAAGAAATTAATAAACGGCTGAATGAATTAATTAATGGCTGAATAAATTAATAAACGACTAAATAAATTCAGGAAAACTGAGCTATAGTGTATCCCCAACAATTTGTGGTTTTTTTTTCATCCTCCTGAGGTGCCATTATCTGTGGTTTCCCAAGAATCCGTTTTCTGATGGTAAAACATACGAATCCACTCTGAAACATGGCGACCGGCCTAATTTCAACCTGGCGCTTTCCAAACAGAAGGCAATTAGCACGTTGCCCACGGTAGCGGTGGCCTAATGTGCTAAAAGCCTTTTCACAACTGCCCGCTTTATGCACTTCTATTCACCGCTTGCTGTTTTTTTTTGTTTCACGCTATGGCTTTTTTTTTTAAAAAAAAGAGAGGGATTTGGTTATAGCTTATAAGACAACATGGGTCCTCTAAAATCATGCATTTCGCTAATTGGTGATAGGAGCTACTGTTAGGGACGAGCTTTTAATGCTGGGGATGTAATCAGCTCTATTTGGGGGTGGCCTTGCTTTATTTGAACTTGGGCTAACACCAGGCTGCGATTTTTCAGGGTGGAGATTGGAGGTTTCTGTTTGGAGTAGTGATTTTAGGGAGAGTGTGTGCAAAAAGGGTTGAATGCTCTGGCGTCGCATATTCATAAAAATATATGAGAATTGTCTTATTATTACTGCCGTTATGAATTTTTGATATTAATAATTCCTTATTAGTGTTGACAACCATGAATAAAATTTTTCGATTACGTACAAGCTAATATCAGTAACACGGCACTTAATTTGAATTGATACAGTCGGGTACAATCACTAATAGAAAATGACAAGTGGATGCAATATTATTTCAAATTAAGTAACCTATTATGTAACGTAAGAGTGGATAACCTGTAAGCTATGCAGGAATAGACAAGGTTTTGCGATTGATGAACTTGCCAGTATTTCCTTGTACATGATTGTATTATAAGTGTTTACGCAATCCAATGTGAATGTATCGTATCGGGCGATTAATTCGTGTCAGAATATTACAACTCGTAAGTTATGTAAGGTAGTGGTGGTGTGTGAAGGAGGTCTATGACCTCCAGTGTAATTATAGACTTTTCTGCGAAACCTGGTATTGATTAGTCAGTACCGACACCCTTTTCTTTGAGAGTACACACTTTGTCTGAGTCACGACAAAGTTTACAATGTTACTGCTGAACACTGAAACAATTGTATTATCGCCACTAATAAAACCGATCTGGTTTGGGTGGATAGTTTTAAGGTATATAGTGTAAACCTTGAATAGGCTTGCCCAAGAATGAAAATGGAAACTCATGAGATATTTACCACTTTATTACATTTTGTTGACGTCTGGTGCAATTTCCAAACATTTTAGCGCATGCAATGTACATTTTTAGATCATGTATATTCTATATTGTTGAAGAATACTGTTACAACAGCGGTAATGTATACTGTACATATAGGAATCGAAAAGAACTGTGTAAGTACTTAGCGGGATAAGTGCCGTAGCAATTTTCCATAATTCACAAAATAAGTTTAACAAAAAGCGCAAGTTGAACGAAATGTAACTCGAAGCCCTTGTAATATAGATAATCATATCAGTTGTAATCAGTTGTCAGCTACAGACCATTTTAGGCCTGTATATATTGATCTGATTTGTTTTGCACTGTTGAATACACTATTTTATATACTTAAATGTGTGATATCAAAATTACATTGAAATAATTTTGAGATAAACGAGGAGATACCTTTACGCAAACATTTTGGGGGCTGCTCCCTCGCAGAATACTGACTTTTCTATCAGAAAGTACACACAGTATGGATTATATTACAGTGTTAACTGATGACTAAAGTGCGACTCCGCACTTCAGGTGTTCATATGCAAATATTCCTCTGAATTGTGCACGTGCGGCATGTACAGATAATCATATTAATTCGTTTATTTTCTGTATGCGGAGGTATGTTATACTCGTAACTTTCAATTAACTGTTCGGCACATGTGCCTTGAGCGATAGTTTGATTCCTGATCCTTTTACGAGCGCGATGAAAGTATCGTAAATATAGGCATAATTCTATTATATGAAAAATCGGCCAGGTGTAATTATCCGTACCAAAATACGCGGCCTACATACTGTATTTGATTACCTCTGTAGACTACTGATTTTTAAACCACGAGCGACCTGAAATTTGCAGAACAACCACTCATATTGGAATTAATTTGAGATATGACTTATCAAAATTAATTATATGTTGGAAACGTGTAGCTGCATACCATCCGGGGAACCAAAGGGTTCAATATCGGCAAAGACATTCAGGACTACATCAATATTATTCTCTCGCCAAACAAACAAAAACAGCTGCGCAAATATTAGGAATAAACTATAGACTGTTATTAGTTATTCATAAATATGCTCGCACTAATATTGTGTAGCTACGTATTAAAAGAATGACCACCCGAGTGCCAATTATTGTTAAAAACCTGGCTCATAGTTCATGTAGAATGATATTTGGTTGAAATGCCTATATGCCTAACAGTACACTCCAGGCCTATAAATCCGCCTGTAAAAAAAATCTAACTCTAACCCGCTTAACCCCCCAAACAATTCCCCCTCTAAACAAACAGGGATCAACCTTTATTGCATCATCAGCCCACAAACTACATAACATCTACATCATTTTTACTCATGCACCAAAAAGATATAACCCTCTGTGGGGTAACCCACCTGGGACCGCGTGTGATTCTCAGGTTGCACAACGCTGTCTTCCCGAATCCAACTGCCGTCCATGACACAAACCCCCGGCAAGTTGAAGCTCCCTCCGCCAGGGGGGCCCCGAAAAGGAGGCGGAGAAGAAAGATGGAGGATCCCCCCCACTCTTTTCTAAAAAAAAAAATAAAAAATAAAAAAAATAGATTGGGGGGGGGGGACGCTCGATTTGGGGCCGCCTGCGCAATTTGTTGGGTCTGGGGGGAGGGTTGGTGTGCTTCTCCCCACCCGGTTCACCCACTCGACCCGTGGTACCCCTGGCCATCCTGCCCCCTCCATCAGACACATGGCCACTGCACGTCATACGGTTGGCGCCAGCCGAAACAGGACCGTTCCATATACTATCCAACACACCCATCCAATTAGCTAAAAAAAGTTTTATATTAATTAGCGACGGGTTACTTGTCACGCTCATTATTTTCGACAAAACAGAAATAATCGGGCGTGTATGGGGGAGGTGGGCGAATTATTTAAAATGTGGACATTGATCCATTAGCGTAATGGCTTGTAGGAACTATTCATAGGGAGGGTCTGAATCGTTGTGCTGGTGTTTGGTGTTTGTTTGTTGATAAAAGGGTAGGGGGCATGATGCTTTTTGGATGGGGCATTTTTGCTATTTTTAATTGGAAAAGGGATTGTGTGCGCCTAAAACAATGCGCAGGTTTCGTGTCAAATTATTAGTAAATAATAAATTTTAATTGGAACCACACTGTGGATATGCTAAAAATCACGAACAATTCGTCGTTCTTCGTAAAATATTTTTATCTATCTAAATGCTACAAATTTTTGTAGCATTTAATTTGTGTAAATATTGTTTTTTTTATAGATTTGTTGGCACATCGACGCTCCCACTTTTAATGTTATTAAATTTATATTGTGTGAGTATAATATACTGTAAAACGCTAATATTCTCGCTAGATAGATACTTTCGAGGCGACCTATATTGTGCCAGCATTTAGCTAAAAATAATTTAAAAATTCTTTCAGTGTCAACATTAAGAAGGTAGCCTACAGTGCTGGTTGGAATATTTATTTTTCGGCATTGACGACGCTGGCAACTACGAAACATTTAGGTAATGCTAATATGTCCATCACTGTACTGCTTGCATGCCAGGAATATCTAAGTCCAGCAATAATACGCAACAAATGTGACGTTGTAGGCTAGTATGCATGTACTTGTAGCACCAACAATGCTGGTCCCATATTTTATAAAATTAAATATTAAACTCCCTTCATCGCTGCTTCGTCGCTGACTACCCCTCTTAGGGAAATGTCGTGTTGTTGTTGTTGTTGTTGTTGTTGTTGTTGTTGTTGTTGTTGTTGTTGTTGTTGTTGTTGTTGTTGTTGTAAATATTAACCTTGGAACCGTGCCGTGCCTACAAGTATTACGGCAACCGTGTCGTGGGGTCTTTGCGGACCCCACCATATTTTAATTTTTATTAATATATTATATAATACTTTTGAATACGTATTGACTATATACAATAATTCTTTGCACTATGCCTAAAATGATCGCTAATTCAAAATAAATTCAAAAAAATGGCAAAAGTTCATTGTAATGATCATTTTAATGCATTTTTTTCCTTGGGGTCCAAAAAGACCCCACGGCACGGTTCCAGGGTTAAAACCGCAGGTTTGTGTAGGGGTTAAGGAGCCAGACTGCTAATCAGGAGGCCCTGGGTTCGATTCCCGGTGCCGGTGATCCTAACCGTGGTTTTCCACCAGGATAATTCCGGGGTCGCTCTCATCCAATGGTGGTATTCCACCCCCCTAATGGAGCCCCGATTCTCCCAAATGGTGTATAAAAAAAACCAAATTAAATATTAAACTTGCTATCATTACTAGCAGTGATCCCGTCCTTAAAACACCCATACTTATTTTTTAAAAATTCAAATTAAACACGGCGTTACTAGCTGTTATGTAGGACACCTCCTGGAATAGCCCCGCTCAGCTTCGACCCGCCGCAACACGAAGAGCTAATCGCCGCGGTCGCTGCTCTTGTCGTTTTCACAGCCCGCCGAAGGCCCGCCTCCGACAAAACTCGCGCCAACATCGTCGCCTTTCCCCCTCCTCACTGCCTATCCCCCCCCTTTTTCCTAACCCCTCTAGCTCAGTAGTGAGTACCGAGCCGGTACCGATGCAGCAGCTCACAGCACCTTCCACACCCCCACCACCAGGTTGCTCCTCGCGCCGGTCCTTTTTTTCCCCCCGTTCCCGCTACCCTCCCACCCAGTCCGTCACCTCGGCCATTGTCGAGACGCCCTTGACGGCTGGACCTGTGAAGAACACCGCCTAGACCAGCACCGGATTGGTCGGGAGGTGGCGGCTCGACCAATCGGTGGTCTAGACCCCCGCTCATTAGCACTGGGGAAGAAGCGGAGTTGAGCTCCGCACCGTCAGTTTTCACACAACACACGCACACGACGGAAGTGCAGTGCAGTGCTTATTATGTGCGTGTCGCCGCGTGGTGTGAATCTCGATAGTGAGTGAAGCCATAGCCGGTCTCCATGAGATTCGAACAGCCTGAAGTGATCACACCGGAGATGGCCTACCATCCGTTTTTACTGCAGCGGCCCACGGACTTCAGCGTGAGCTCACTGCTGACCCAGCACCAGTACTTCCCGGCGCTGGGGCTAGGTCCGCATGCGGCGGCGGCGGCTGCGGCGGCTGCGGCTGCGGTATCTGGAGCTTCCGGGGGATCCGGTGCTGGGAGTCCTTCTGGATACCCAGGTTCGCTTCTACCCAAGTTGCACCACTCGTATGCTACCGCCGAAGAAGTGTTGGCACAGCAGGCACCGCTCAGGCCGCTTAGGACCATACAACCAGAGGACGACGGGGTCGTTGATGACCCTAAGGTCACCTTAGAAGGGAAGGACCTCTGGGAGAAGTTTCATAAGCTGGGCACCGAGATGGTCATCACCAAGTCTGGAAGGTGAGCGGTCAATAACGGGTCAAATATAAACCCGGGGAGGCCCAGGGTATATATAAAACAGACAGGTTGATTGTTGGGGCACGGCGCCTTCCAAGGCAATGGTGAATTATTTAGGGGTTGAATATGTTATGGGGGCTATACCGGGTGTTGAAATAGTTTTTGAGTTTTGTAAGTGTGTGCCAGGTTTTTAAGGGTTGTGTTTGGCCTATTCGCTAATAGTAGTTATATTGTGACTCTGAATAGGCGAAGAACCGATTGGCACAATTTTAGGTTGTTGCAGTAAAAATTCGGGCACGACCAAAATCCTAGTAATAGCGTGCCGGCAACAAAAGCACTATTATGACTGTGAATAGGCTAAGAACCCGGCTCAATTTTGGATTGTTGCAAAGAATTTGTAGAACTGTTGCAGGCACGAACCAAATACGGCTAGTAATAGCAATAGTGCCGGCAACAATGCGCTAATTGAAGCACTATTGTGACTGTGAGTAGGCGAAGGACCCGGCTCAATTTTGGATTGTTGCAAAGAATTTGTAAAACTGTTGCAGGCACGAACCAAATACTAGTAATAGCAACTATAGTAATAGCAATAGTGCCGGCAACAATGCGCTAATTGAAGCACTACTGTGACTGTGAGTAGGCGAAGAACCAGGCCCAATTTTGGATTGTTGCTAAGAATTTGTAAAACTGTTAGTAAAAATTCAGGCACAAGCGAAGTCTATAGTAATAGCAATAGTGCCGGCAGCAAAATTCTCACTGCGCTATCAAGTAGAAATAATTCGCAATATATTAGTGTTATTAATCCGACAGCATATTATTAACCTCACAATTTCCGAACGGAAATGAGTCACTTCCAGTCACTGAAAAACTGCTTATTTGCAACCTAGCTACAGTATAAAGCGACACCAGGCGACACTTGAAACTTGAGAAAGAAATAAAAAAACAACAAAAAAACTGTTATTTACGCGAAAGCTTTTTTCCGCGTTGTCATTTGCAAGCTTATTAAAAATTAAATCGCGGAAAAACCTTTTCCACCCATTTCTCGTCTCTGCGCGACCACTTCTGGATTTTCCGCCTTGATGAATTTAGCGAGTGTAAAATACGCCCATTTTTTTGAAAAGGGTCCAAAAAAAAAAAAAAAGTATTCGCCAGCAAAAATATTGCGCAGCCACTGAACCAGGGAGGTGACATGTTTTTGGCGGAATTTTCACACACTCTGAACCGGCGGCGGTTGTCCATTAAGAACTGGCTCCCCGGTTAGTTCGCGTGCAAAATTTTACAGGTTGTGGTGCAAGGGCTCGTCACTCACGCGCCAAAAAGGCTCGCGCCATATCATTTTCCAGTGTGTATGTGGCGGGTTCTTATGTATGAATCAGGAGTGACGTCATTTGCAACAATCCGGGGATTAAGGATTAGTAGTTAGAAGGAAATAGTGTGCGGTCAATTGCGAAATTAAGATTTGGTTGGGGGGGGGGGGGATAAATCGGATGTGAAATTTTTAATTTGATGACAATAACAAATTGTGGAGGGGGTATAGGACGTAAGTAGGGTGCGTCAATATTTTAGAAGGAAGGCAGATTATAGGGTATGGTATGAGTATTGCAGAAACATGGGGTAGGCCTAATCATTTTTTAAAGCCGATTTAGTATGGATTTACTGGATTTGTCATGTGGGTGTGTGTTAATTTTGCACCGTCTTTAGCTAAGTACGTTATTGTTGTTGCAAACACTGGAAATGCGGTGTGTCTTAAGTGCATAAAATTATGCACCAAGCAGTGTGCATTGTTATACACACATGCTAAATAATACTCTAAATGTATACACCATGTGTGTAATTTTATACAGTAAATTTGTAACAGCGACGTGTCGGCGTCTGCCCAAAGGAATAACATTTTTTAAAAAATATGAGATTATATTTTAAAATGTGAAGAGTTGGGCATGGCATGATACCAGAATTCCTCTGGAAAGTTATGAGGCGAAAATATGTAAAGCGACCGGAAGAACCCCATTTTCACCTGCGTACATCCCCACCCATGTTTTTGTGTCCAAAAAATTTTAGGGTTGAAAAAACCTTTCCCACCTATTATGCAGTATACACGGCTTTGCACTCGCATGTTGTCTCATATTAGCCAAACACTACGCCCTATTCTATACAACAAAAAAAAGAGTGTTCCCATCAATTTATCTAAGTCCTGGAGATACGTAGGTGGAACAATGTTGTTTTGATGCAAAGTGTTGGACGTTGTACCCTAATGAACGCCTCCGGGGGCCATCTTGTAGCATGTGTGACCCAGGGTCATGACCCGGTATCTTAATCGACTTGTTTATTACGCCCCGCCATTTTTAGCCAGAAATTAATTTAGTGGAAAGTGCTGTAAACAAGAGTGCCGCCTTAATATAGGGCAAAGATTAATTGCCAACTAGTCTATAAACTGCATGCTGTACTTTTTGTTCAAATAAAAAGCATTACTGCACTAGTGTATTCAACCAACCGAACACCAGAGGGAGGGGGGGTTCTATTCACGATTTCTAGAGACAAAAAAATGAAATTACATCGCGGTTGATTTACAAAAAATGGGAGAGGGGGGGACGGGACGGGACCCGATTCGGTTCAATGCAATCGAACTCGGCGAGAAGTAAATCGCTAATACAATTACAAATGCACGTGAGCGTTCACATGATTCTTGAAAACTGAAGAGTTCTGTGACTCATAGTCCCACGTGGCAACGGTACTCATTCAACCGCGAATCTGTTGATTACCAGAGGAATTGTATTCGTTATTTTTTTTTTGAAGTAGGAAATGATGCATAAATGCTTGGAAGTTACTGATGCAAAATCCGACTCGTTTACCTTCGAGATTACAAAATTCAGTGACGCAAACGGTTGAGCCGGATTTGCTGCTTAATCCGGTCTGATACATTGTTGTAGGTTAGGGGCGATTCGGCCTCGGTTGGCCGGGCGATGTGGCTTGGGTGAGCCGGCAACACGGTGGGACAAACATATTTGCGATGCAGGACACGGTTTGAAATTTTCAAGCGGCCGCGGCCGATTTAGCTGGAAGATGAATGTGGCTCGAGTTTGCGTATTTGGTAATGTGTGAAGAGCCTACATTGACGGATTGTAGGCGATGCAATCTTGATCTTATAGGCATGACGTGTGGTCGAGGTAAAAAGGAAAAGAAATATTCGTATGTTTGTCCGATTTAATGTGATGGTGATGTTTTTTTTCCTTATTGTGGCGATTATCAAGTAGGAGCGTATAATTGTATGGTAAATGTGGTGTGGCGAAATTGTCAGGGTATAGCCGAAGGTCGTGTCGTTTCTTACGGTGTCTTGAGGGTGTTTACAGTACCCGGTACGGGCGGACAAAATTCGGATAAAATTTTGGAAAGATGAACGCGTGTAGAATTAGCACATTTAATTAGACACAAAATAAATAAGTATAAGCGGTCCTTTTTATATGAAAACTTCCGTAGGCCTATATGCGTAATAGGTCAATTATTTTCTCAGTAATATCGGGCGTAATGACAGGCTGTATGTTTACTCAAATTGTAGTGGGCTCACGATTTATGCATTAGCATCAATATGTAGTGATCCAAAAAGGTACAATTTAGGCCTGGCTGTTTAATCACAAGATCACAATTAGTACAGGCCTATAAGGGGCAACTCGAGGAGAGAAAATTGTAGATTATGTAGTTATATATTGAAGATTTTTAAATAATTTGTGTTGTGTAAAAATGAACTTAATTGCACTATAATTATTTAGAGTTTAACTATCACATTGCCTTCGATTCTAATAAGCCACCGGAATTTCGGTCAGCATGTCAGAGTTTTTGGCAGTTCCGGTTTGGAAGAGAATCCCGTATCAAATCACCACGTGTCTGATGCACCATACGTGTTAATAACTAGGTGTGAGGATGACCCCCGCTTACCTAATGATTGTCAGGTCTGACCAGGATTATACGCAAAACAACAACAAAAACCCGGTTCCGGCTTTCGTTTTTTTTTAAAACCTTCTTCTCGAAACTTGAGTTTCTCTTGGCCCAATCATCGGGTCCCCAAAAACCCTGCCAAAGTGTTGTAAATTATAACCCAAAGGACCCCGGGAAGAGGATGAGGGTTCGGCTCCTAGGGGTGCTGACGAAAAGGAGAAGAAAGGGCCTAAGTGGCAAGTTACAGGTCTATCACCCGGGGATTTTGAGGATCGGATTTCACTGACTACCTTTTTATTGACTAATAAATACCGGTACCAAAGGAACCAAAAGATGTGGAAAGGAAGGCATACCTAATTGGGGTATAGCTTGGGTTTAGACGGTCTATGGCTAGATTGGAAGTTTGGGCGGAAGTGTCAAGAAACAGAAAAGTTGGCGTCCGCCCAGATTTCCTTATTCTTGAGAAGAGCCGGTTTGATTGTTAACTGTTGAATTTATACTATTTTTGTACTCAAAAGAACTGACGTGATACTCAAAGAGCTGATATTTTTGTGAAGTGGACTCAACTAATTGACGTACAACTCAAAGAGAACTGATGTGTGTGATGCTCAAAAAGAACTGCTGTGATACTCAAAAGAAATTATATTTTTGTGACGCCATACTCAACTAATTGATGTGATACTCAAACAACTGATGTGATACTCAAAGGCCTGACAGTTTTCCTCATCGCCTGTAATTTATATATTTAATTTATTTACTGCAATATCTTTATGACGCGCTAAATTTTAAAATGCACAGTACAGTATAAGGCGGATATAGTGGATGTGGAGGCTACTTGAGGGTTGCAAGTCACACGTGCTGACTTGGCTTGCTGGATGGTATATATGCATAAAGGCAGGCCTTATCACTTCCACGTGGAATTTACGGGCGGAAGATTGGAGCCAGAGCTATTTTCCTGCGTAATGAAATATGCAGCAAACAATGATGGATTTTGCATGGTGCATTCATTGCAGGGCGGCCCCGACAATCCGAAGAAAGGGTCAAAAAATAGGCAGGACAGTCGCGATTATTATACAGGGATATCGCGGCTTATCAGGTGGCTTCCGGCATGAATTGTTGATCGGGTCGCAACAATGCATTAGTCGGCTTGTCTCATTCATGGGGGCTGACAGTGATTGCGAGCGAGTCATTGTCTGAAGTAATCTCGGGGTCTGAGGTCTTTTTTCTTTCCTTGGATGTAAGCCAAAGGGATGCTTTATAGTCAGGAGGATCCATTAGTTATGACTCGATAGTATATATAAGGTTGAAGGACCCACTCGGTTGTATGCACGCCCAAGGGCTTTGCGATGTATTATTGAGAGCGGATCCTACGATGGTATGCAACCAAGTGCTTTTATCCACATAAATAAACAACAAAAGGAACTTTGAAATGTTTGTGAAACCACGTCCCAACAAAGGAAGACAGTGTTGATAAATTCTGGCCAGGCTCGATATGAAGATTGGGAATCGCTCATTTGCATGGAGGATAGCTGTGGGAGAAGTGAAATTACCGTAATTAACAAGTTTGCAGCACGTGGAAATTAGGACACCAAACACGCCGCCGCGAGAAGATTTTCGAGGCACGTGAAAGGAGCGGGTGATGTAATGGAGTCGGTAATAGGAAGGTGGCTTTGACTAAGAAGAGCAAGCTCAGTCACTCCATTGTTGAATCCATTCTGAAATTGAACTCGTCAGTATGTAGTCTACTCAAACTGATAATTTTGTGGCGAGAACTGACGCGATACTCAAACTGATGCGTTATGATACTCAAATTGCTTAATTGATGCGATTCTCAAACTGATCAGTTTCGATATACTCAAATCGATGCGTTGTGATACTCAAATTGACGAATTGAGTTGATACTCAAACTGATGAGTCGCGATACTCAAATCGATGCGTTGTGATACTCAAATTGACGAATTGAGGCGATACTCATACTGATGAGTTGTGATACTCAGAGAATTAGTGAATTGACGTGACTCAGTACTAATAATGCTCATCATCGCCTCATTCTGTAGAGGTAAAACCCTGTCATCTGGCGGCCGGCCCTTTCCAACCGGAACAAAAGATCCTCCATTTTGGGCCATGAGGACCGGCATTCACCTTTCTATATAAAAATGGTGGGCCTGGTGTTCCTGGTTACCCCCTCGGTCCTCTTCACGCTTCACAACAGGCCACTCCCCGTCCTCCCCATCCCCGCCTTGATAGAATGTGATCCCCGCCAACTCGTCTCAGGGCTTTATCCCACAGGCGCCGAGCCTGTCATACATTGAATAAATTATAGCCCGGGAGTCCATCACAAGGAAGAGAAGCAGGAGGGGTGAGTTATGGTTCCAGGAGAATCTCCCGGGGATCCACCAGGCAAAGAAGCTTTCACCCCAAATCCTATATCAGACCCCAAATTAATGTTCTCTCGCTACTGTGCGGCTTGCTATCCATCCCAGTCGGAAGGGGGCCTCAAACGTGGAAGCCTTGCTAGAGGATTCTGGGGGGAAGGTTGTTAGATGAAGGGAGATGCAGCTCCCGAGGGATGGCTGGAAAAGCTCCAGCCGACGGATGCTGCTGGCTTGTCGATGGAAATTTCGAGGGGGGCAGGTGGGAATCCCTTCGGTATGCCAGGCACTGACGGGGTGGGAGAGAGTCAGAATTCTTGAATGTACCTCGCAACATGGTGTCAGAAGTTGACCACTGAGGATTATGATGTCTTAAAGGCGGAATTTTGCTCCATAATTGGGCATATTCGCAAAAATTTTGATACATTTCGGACACTATTTGTAGCGCTCTGGGTAATCTATACAGAAGTGGGTTTTCCCGGACAAATAACTGCGTTGCTGCGTATATTCAGCAATATTGTCGCCTGGTTTGGAGTAAGAAGGCGCCAAGTCATTTCTTTGATCAAAACGGATTATGGGGAAGAAGTCTGAGAGCGAAGTCAGCTTCATTCGAACTGAGCCAGCACTTTGAACCCTCCTTCGGGGAGGTATAGAGCGATTGGTGGAATAGGCAGAAGGAAAGGAAAAAAAAAAGTCCATATGTAGTTGCTTGGAGAAACTTTAGGAAGGTTCTGTTGTGTCTTGCGCTGAGGCAGCAGCACTCACATTCTGGAGTCGATGCCTTTATTCCCGAGCGGCAAAATCCGATTAAAGGATTCCCCAGCTTTTTGGGAGATGGCAGAAAATGCCTGCAAGACTTTTCTCACTTAATCTGGGTAGCCGGTTCGATCCCCGGGTCCGGCTTGACAAGGGGGCTCCTCCCCAGGTGGCGCCGCCACACTCAACCGTGCTGAAAGTCACGGCTATGCGACAACGTTCCCCTTTAGAGTCCTGGAGGAGACATGGGGATTGTGCAGGGGTGGAATAGGCGTGAGCTGAGAGGGAATTGGATGCGCAAGCTCTCGTGTTTGGCCAAGACGAGATGAGGTGAGAGAGGAGGCGGCGGCGGCAGAGGAGAAACTCGGCAGGCGTAATCAAATTAGGAGGTTCCGGAGGTCTCTCAGGGAACTGACAGAAAAGCGACCTGCAGCATTCAGCAACGGAGGAAAGAGGACTCTTAGGGGGATGCGGCTCTGAAACGTGCCAGAGCAAGGCGGTGGGGAGCACTAGCCTATTCCGGAGTGTTGCTAACTCTTTCCGGGGCGTGCTCCTCTTGATTAATTCACGGCTATACGGCCGAGAGGATGCAGGCCGGGACACCTCACTACAATCGGAATAAGGCGCCTGCTTTCCATTAGGACTGATTAATCTTGCAGATGAGATGGCGGGGTGTGGACTCAAAATGGCTGCGGTTGGGTGACTAAAAGGCTAGCATTTGCTTGGAACGTCTTGTCGTTAATTTTATTGTTAAGTTGCGCCACCGCCACCATCCCTCTAGGGTCCGAGGTCCGAACTACCCAGCCGCAGCCATATTGAGTCCTCCCAACAGTTGTAGGGAGCTGATTTTGAACATGTTTGTCTCTCCAGAGCAATCATGGGTGAGTAAAAATCCGCCATGATCACACCACACAAATGGCGTTTAGGCCAGACCGTGTGGACTCTCATTAGGTGCAGTAATTACGCCAGATAAGTGGTTAGGGGCGGAGGGGTCCCCGGTACGTAGAAAACGAAGTTCAGTGGGTGGGAAATCCGGCCTGAATTTTTTTTTTTTTAATCTAAAAAAGAAAGAGCGACAAACGTTGCGGCACAAGGCGTCTGTTGTACCTTTGGGTGCCAAAAAGCGACGCCAGCTAGTTGCTATAGGCTCACACCTAGCAGGCTAGGGGTTGGGGAGGATGGCAATTTCGCGCATGGCCGGACCTTCTTCCAGACCTCGGGTTTCCGGCGGCCAAATGAGAAATGCCGGCCGGCGCCATAGACCTACGGTGATGAAATTGTGTCGCATGCGAGGGAGGCCGATTGGAATATTAATTTTTAATGCGGTTTGTGCTTGGGGATGTCAAACAGGGTTGCGACAATGCTTAAATTTTTTAACAGTTAAAAAAAAAATACTGGCCGCTACTGTGTACCACATTGTAATTAATAGCATCGCCTGATTGGGGATAAAGAAATGTAACGCTTCCTTGCCTCTACCGACACCGGCAGACAGTGAGTTATGCCCATGCACGTCTCATTAAGGCCCGGCCGTTTCCAGGTGTCATTAAAAACTCAAAATAAACTTTTTTTTTAGAGTGTCGCACTGAGTCTGAAAGGCAGCAAGACCCCGAACTCTTGGTGCGTATTTAAGTGAAAAGTGGCCACTAACTATTAGCCACAAGACTATAACTCCTAGTGGCCAGTCTTAATCTACGACGGGGCTAGATTCGGGCCGATTATGGCGGCAAAGCTCTTTTCCAGGGGCCGCTTAAAAACGGCCTCAAAGCACGCGAATGCTTCTAACCCAATAGATATGATAGCTGACCAATCGCTGGCCTCCACGGATGGAGATAAGAACGGCAGTTTTGTCGTTCCTGTGAACGTCGGTACTTATTTTAATTTTTGGGGTACAATATGCTCCAAACTACTGTCAAAGTCGTACTAACAGGTTATTTTAATTATTTATCATACATTACCGAAGCAGGTTGGTGCTAATCGGGAGGTCCTGGGTTCGATTCTCGGGGCCGGCGATCCTGAATGGGGTTTTCCGTGGTTTTCAGGATAATTCCGGGGTCGCTTCCGTACAATAGGCCACAGCCGCTTCCTTCCCTATCCTGGCCACATCCATGTGTGAAGAAATTTCAGAAAAATTGATATGTAAAATGGTTGTATTCCACCCCCCTAATGGACCGCCTATTCTCCCAATGGGGTTATATAATATAACCCCATTGGGATAATAGGCGGTCCATTATAAATAAATATATATTATATATTTATTTATAATACATTAAAATGTCGGTAGGAAGCAGCGTGCGTCATCTACTGATTGATTAGTTTATTAAAATATTAGCGGTTAATATTAGGTTTAATTGTTGAACAGCGCAGCGTTTATAGTTTAGGGAATAATCACAACTGTTGGTTGTCTCAACCACAGCAACGTCCGTGTGAACCCCGTCTTCTGTCGCTGATGGCGGTGTGGAATTCCAGAAGCAGCAGATGGGGGAGACGTAGGTCTGAGGATTGATTACGCTACTCGGCTGTACAAACATTTGTGTGGTGGTTAGGCGCAAGATAAAGAGCGGTAATTACTTCCTCTGGGCCTAGGGTTTTTGGGATAGGGGTTGGAAATACGCCTTCTCCAAAAAACAAAAAAATGAAACGTGAAAATTGCCGCCTCTTGGGCTCTTTGCCATGGGAAAAGGAGTGAGTGATCCGAGGCGGTTGGAAGTGCGAAGGGGATGGATAGGGTGGGCCAAAAGGAGAGTCCATGGGCTAATGGGCCTGGATGGGGATTGGGCGCGACGACAAATTGGGCCTGCAGCTGACTTTTGAGGCATGGGGTAGGAGGTCATTTTCAGTCATCAAGGGGAGCTTGGATAATTTGCTTTTCCGTTTTGCTAACAAGGCCAATTTCCGCTTGAATTAGTAGGAAAAATTAAAATTGTATGGAAAATATTTCAGTTTCTCCTTTCACTTACATATGCACGAAAACGGTCGATTTCTTTCAGAAAGTGGGTGGTGTCCATTTTTTTTTTCTTCTTTTTCTGAAAGGATCAAACCGGAGAAACCACTGTTTGATGCATGTTACATTGATGGAATTACGTCAGAGTGAAATGGTGCTCGAATGCGGGTCAACAGGCGACGATTTACGGTCGAGATCGTGGCGTACCATGGGGTTAGATGGGCAACCTTTCACACCGCCATTAGTTACCACCATATATGCCACATCATGGTCGCCTGGCCGGTTGCAACTTTTGGCTAAAAACCTTCTCTAGACGGTGACAAATTAATGGACAGACAGGACAATAAGACATGGGGACAACAGCCAACTTGGTCGGTTCTTCAGAAGTTGTAGATTGATGGTGTCATTAAAGGGTCTTACTACATGCNCCCCCCCCCTTACATTGTGTATGGCGACTGTAAAACAAACTAAAGAGGAGATGATATCCAGGTACACTCAGGGGCAAGGGTTTCGGCTTCTCTTTACACCTGTCGACCAAGATGGTGAGATATTATCAATAAAAATTTTGACCGTCTGAAGAAGCAGCAGCATTGCCGGGGTTATTTGAGCCGCATACGCCAAACTAACGAACATAAATCCATGGCGTCCCATGAGCTAAGGGGTTTTAAAATCGCCTGATTAGAGGGAACCGGTTTGTTCTTAGCAGGCCTGCCAGAAAGAGGTAATCAGAAGCCCTTCTTGATTTGTGCCCTCACCATATTCCAGGGTACGCGTACGGTACAATAGTAATCAAATTTTTTTGGGGGCAACTGGCTGATTAGTGGACATGTTGAGTTTTTATCTGGTCTACTGCTTATCGTATGAGTAATTAAAAATTTATACTTATCACGTTATTTAGCAGTACAGCATTTATTAGCGATCGATGACAATTAAAATAAATGAAACACCATTACGACTTCCCCGGCTATAAAAGTCAGCGATGTATAGACCGAAGCCAAATAATAAATGTATGGTTGACTTCGACACACATGTACCATGACATTACATAACGACAGTGTTAATAATTGCTTATAGTAAGTCATATGTAGCCTTGAGCTCTCGGCATTACTCGTCCACATTAAAGCTACATAGTACAATAATTCATAGAAATAACCTGTTATCAGTGTACTTAAATACCTAAACTGAATGCGCATGGTAACGCACCAACTTGTGTACGAGCTCTAGAAAAGTCTTCAACAGCAAATCTATAAATTAATATAATAGTACAACAATGTTTTCCCAGAACGTAATTTTATAAGCAATTATTCCACCACTAATTAGCAAACCCGTTAAAAATTTTGGAGCTAAAAGTGGCCACATTAGGGGGCAATCTACACACTTTTCACCCAAACTTGGAAGCCTTAGCGTCCGTTACAAATGGAGCCCTTTTGCACCATGGGACCCCCGAAAATCCCCTCGGGTATCTCGGGACACGCCGTCGCCGCACCAAGGAACGGTCTGGGAAACACTCAAGCGACGCAATTAATTGGCCCGTAAAAGGTGGCAAGCCGGGACCGGGGACAAGTGACCGGGTCAGGACGCATCCTCTTGTCCGCGGCTAGGCAGGCGAGAGGCGGCGGGGGTCCCCCCAAAAACCTCACCAAAAAGGGGGACCCCCAGGGCATCTGTCCCCCCACCAGTAAAACCAAGGATCGCTGTCGCCGCCGGTACTCTTTGCCCGGATTTACGAGGACCAGGATCCCCAGCAGAGTTGCCAGTGTTTCACACCCTGTACATTGTACGGGTCGCGCCTGTGTGGTCAGCCCCTCAGGAGTAAATTATAGACAAGCCGACTTCCAAGTTCTAATGAGAGAGGGGGGGGGCTCAAAATGCTCGAAATTTCTAATGAACCTGGACGATAGTGACGTCACATGGTCATCGCCGTCATTAAAAAAGTTATGAATTCCTCCAAGTCGAGGGTGAGAGAATTTATACGGTAATTCCAGGGGTTTTTTTTTCGGCGGTTCCCAAATTATTATTGCATCCGGGAGGGGGTCTGAGTTCACGCCGCAAGTGTAACTTACAGTCCCAGAGCCCCGGCGTATAAAGACTAACGAGGTAATAATTAAAAAAACCAGGCAGACCAGGTAACCAATTACTGGGTGCTGGATACAGGGGTATGGTCAAAATTAAATTATTTTGTATTCGTAATATTTTTGATGCACCTTGTACATTCGGTGTATATTTGTTGGGCAAATTTGGCGACGTGGCCCATGTGATGATACCAGCTGTCTGGTCGTGTCTTCCTCTTGAGCGCGCTTGTATTGTTGGCTGGTGGTGGACAAGAGGAAGGTCCGCGGCTCTACCAGGGTTGGACAAAGGGCTCCAGCAGAGCGCACAGGGGGATCAGGCCACTGATAGACTCGCCATCTTGAGTGTTGCACCATTTTTTTTTGAGCAGGGTATCGGTGTTGCAGGTGACGCTTGAACATGGTAATCACTTGGGTGTTGAGTTATGCGTGCGTGTCATGGGTTTTATCAGCATATGTGTGGGGTTTTTTGGGGAGGTGAGTGACTGCTCAATGTCACAGCATCAAGGATGAGTATGTGGCCCATGGTGGTTGAGAGGGACGACAAAAAAAAAACTGGGTGTAATTTGCGGGGGGAATGCATTGAGGTAACGAGTTTTGCAAACTAAGATGTCACTGGAGGTGATCATTGTTGATTATGGAGGAACATGGGCGATAAATCTTGTCGGGCATTGTTTTCACAGCTGTGGACATACCATCCAGTGGTCAGCAGGGTATTCGGCCCAGGATGACCCTTGTATGAATTTCTTCTTCCAGGCAGATGTTCCCGCAGATGAAGTTTCGTGTGTCCGGCCTGGATCCAAAGGCCAAGTATATCCTCCTTCTCGATATAGTGGCAGCCGACGACTACCGTTATAAATTCCACAACAGGTACTGAAGTCCTATCACTACTACCTCACTTCATGTGCCATCTCTTGTTACCTTCCAGGCGCATGTTCCCAGCCTACAAAGTCCGCGTTTCGGGACTTGATATTAAGGCCAAATACATCCTACTAATGGACATCGTGGCTGCTGATGACTGCCGCTATAAGTTTCATAACAGGTATTTTTAACATTCCGTCTCTCCGTTGTATTCGAAAAAAAATCGGGCTCGTTCATGTATATGCAGGCTCTTTGACCCTTATTCCAGCATCCTCCTCCTCCTGCTGTCGTGCAACCTATACCGAGTACCTTCCGAATTTTCAATGCAGGTGGTGGGGTCGTAGCGGGGGGGATTTAGGAAGAGTTTCTGTGTAGCCCACTAGAGTGCCAACTGTGACGTCAGTTGGAGGTAGCTAGGCAGAAACTCCATGTTTGGGACATTCTGTTAGACGTATGTGCACCATAGGAACAAGTCTCCCCTCACATATACAGTATGCAGTTGTTGACAATTTTTTTTTTGTTCACTCTTTGAGCCTATGTAACAAGGGGAGAGGAAAGAAACAACTTGCACGCAGTTTTCACGAAACGATCGCCAGAAGAGAAGGGGCAAAGACCCGTGTTTCTGAGAATCACGATCAGGGTCCGCCAAATTATGTCATTAGTGAGCGAGGGTCGCTAAGTTACTGCTTGTGAGAACTTTCCACCCCAAAATATATTTTTTTGTAAGTAGGAAAAAAATATATATTTCCAAGGTGATTTTCTGCAGGATTGCGTGGCACCCTTAACACCTGTTTGTGGACATAGTTGCGGATACATTTTTGGGCTGGATTTTACCTCCACGCCCAGATGAGATAGTATGCACGTGAGCCCAAGAGGGCCATGGTGGAATCTGTCAGCCCAGCCTATACCTTGTCGCATTTATAAAAAAAGAGTTACTCCAGAAAACCCCACCCTAGTTTTACCTCTCCTTACCATCCCTGAAACGACCACAAAAGCTGGAAAATTCGGAAGTGCTATCCCCTACCTGATATACCTGCAAAATTGTGGTATGAGTAATGCACACTTCAGGACATATTATTCACAGCAATGCATAATTTGATTCATTCAGTGCATATTATTCACAGCAATGCATAATTTGATTCATTCAGTGCATATTCACGTCAATGCATAATTTTATTAACGTCAGTGCATATGCAATATTATTTTTGCTTACATATAATTACAAAATTAATTAAAAATAAAATTACCAATAAATAATTAATAAAAGTGCATATCATACTAAATTTCTACATTTTCCTCCATTTTGACCTGTGACTGGCTGGTCAGTATCCGTGGTCATGCGCAGGTCAGAATGGTGACACTTCCCTGGTGGCCGTGGCGAATGTCAGGAGTCACACACATGACATTCGTGGCGCCGCGAGGGCCTAGCGTATATCCGGCTGGGCTGACATCTCCTTTTCTTTCCCTTGGCATGCCCCCAGTTCCTCATGACTTGGAAATTAGACCAGCAAAAGCAGCAGGAGGAGGAGGATTTTTGCTCGTTTTGTGGCAGGAAATAAATATTTCAAGGCGTGTACAAGACGCCCGTATTGTTTCGTGTGTGGGAAGATAACATGCGAAGAGTTTCGTGAAAGAAAGTAACGTGGTCACTTGGGATTGGGGATTGGGATTAATTTTGCATATCCAAGGGTGTTCCGTACCATGTGGGAGGTCCATGTGATTTACCTAGTGACCAAGGAACCCATGCAAATTTTTTGGGGTAAGTCATGCGATGACCCCCTTTTTTTCTCTTGATCAATATCAGACCTGTCGATTTTCTGAGGTAACATACACCTAGTGTATGTCATCTGGAAATATTTTTTTGTGCCCACCATGAGAAACCTGTTATCTATAGCCCCCACAGTTTCCACCTGGAATCTGAAGGTCCAATTTGAATTTTATTGCGTTTGTGGTAAATAATTAAATCCTCGTTTGCTGGAATACTTGTCAGGGGTAATGGAGCCCGTATGTAGAATTTACGAGCCATCGCCATGGAGCCATCGGTAATGGCCGGTTTTTTAAAAAATTTCGTACTTACAAAAAAAAGCGGCTTTTTTTCTCGCGTCGACAACAGTGTTGATAAGTGTCCATTGGGCTCATGGGAACCTGCGCTACCTGGGGGTTATTTCTTTTTTGACTTTTCACACCTCTTCTTACATTATTGGGATTCACTATATGTATACTGTATATGGAATGGTGTAGCGTGCCAGAAACTTGTGCTGTCCAAAATGGTGCATTTTCGTCTGTCCCTCGTCGATGGCGGAAACCAATCGACATATGGCCTGTCGCATGTCCACTTAGCATGAAAAGGGGCACCTTGTAATTTTAATCATAGGTGAGCAATTGTGGCCAATATGGTGCCCAGCATGGAGCATGTTCACAGGCCTCAAACTTGGTAAGTATATATACCTGTGTGTGTGTTAATGATCTCAACGTAATTTGCTGCTCACCCTTTATGGTGTCTTGAGCCACTTGTTTATTGGCGGCACAAGAAGGCCAAGATCAAGTTTTGGGGAAGGCTGGGACACCTGCCTGATGTCTTTCCACATGAGACAAACTCCTGTCCTAATGGATATCAGTTCATAAAATTGGATTAGTTTTTTTTTATATACATAGACAGTACACCATTTTTGCTATATCTCATGAGGAAAGACATGTTTCTATAGGCCAACAACTGAAAGCAGGCGTTCTTTTTCCAGCCGGTGGATGGTCGCTGGTAAAGCGGACCCTGAAATGCCCAAGAGGATGTACATACACCCGGATTCCCCATCAACAGGCGAGCAGTGGATGCAGAAAGTGGTGTCCTTCCACAAACTCAAACTCACCAACAACATCTCTGATAAGCACGGCTTTGTAAGTACAGTAAGTCCAATTGCGGAGTCCATCTTTCAAAGCTATCTCTGATCACGCCGAGTGATTTATACCACACCCTATACCAAAATTGTTTTTACCACCAACTTGTGGTGATCTTGGCATAGTTATGGAAACGGACTCTTCAATACAACCTCAATCAGGGTTTATTTATTTATTTGAAACTTTATATTTTTTTGGTTGACCATTTATTTACCAATGACATCACATGACAAGGTTGCTTGACCTGTAACAGGGTCGCCTAAGAGTCTGAATGAATGAATAAAACGGTGGGGTCCCAGCGAATCTTGAGGAAGTAGTATTTCCACATGATTATACCGCGGCGGTGGCTGGTGGCAG
Organism: Catajapyx aquilonaris; assembly: GCA_000934665.2. Lineage (NCBI taxonomy): Eukaryota > Metazoa > Arthropoda > Diplura > Dicellurata > Japygidae > Catajapyx > Catajapyx aquilonaris. The sequence goes on along the minus strand of KZ538185.1, from coordinate 67,638 downwards.
CGACCCGCATTTGCCATGCAGATGAGACAAGGGCGGAAAGAATTTCCTTCTGGTGCTGGGAGCTGACAGGAGAAAATTGGACATAAGTAAATAACAACAGCGTCGCCTCGAGACATGCCTCTCAGGGGAAATAAGAAGAAGAGCTCATTTGTCTTTTTTTAAAAAATTTTGCGGGAGGTAGAGGTTGGTAAGGGTGGGCTTTTAGGCGTGACATCTACCGGTATGGGTTAAATACGTGTTGATCTGGGACGGTTGATAAGTAATCATGAGAGGCGCCGGCGCCACAGGCAGACGCCAGTTGTTCCAGCGCATGAAATTAGCGCACGTGGAGAAGGGTATATTAGAATCTACCATTCCTTCCCAGTACCAGGGATCTTGATCTTCTTGGAGGGGGCGGCGGATGGATGGGCATATCTGATGTCGGGTGTGCACCACGGAGGCGCCACAAATGCTCCGGGGGGGTTTGCAAGCCACCAAAACGACCCAATTTCCCAATTGGGATCGTAACTCTTTTTCTGGAACTCGGTAGGGGGAGAGCCAATAACTGGGTATTATTTGTTGGAATTGATGGCAAACAATCACTTGGGTCGGAGGCCATTGGCCGAATTGGCCATCAAAGTTTCAAGGGGGTGGAGGGAGGGGGGGGGGAGTTGAGGGACAAAATAGTGCGGTAGGACTTGTTATGGGTTCTTAAAGGTGGTGCATAAGTAATGCAGGGTTTCGTAGAACTCCCGAAAATTATTGGGTTAAAATTTTGGTGGTATGCATGTAGAAAATACATGGCGTTATTTATAAGGAACGTCTTCGAGTGAAGTCCAAAATTATACATAAATATTTTTATGGAATTGCGTCATAATTTTTAAGGCTCGTATAATGTGGGATATATTTCCTGCCATAATACTATAAAAGTAAAATAATTATATGCTATGCAATACTGGCACCAAGTACTGACAGTAAACCTTGGTTTCGGATAACAAAACCGGTCATTATTGCTTTACGTAAGCGCGAATCCAGTTTTAATAATCCAGCCCTATGAGGAAAATTGTAAAACTTCTACCACGCCTTCGTGTACAGGGTGTTTCCGCAAGTACATAGAAAACACCTGGTTGTGTCCAAAAACCCTGCATTTTGCAGGAAAAAGCCCATCGATCGTCCCACAGCTTTACGACTATTTTGTCCCTATTTTCTTCCTCCCCCCCATATAGTCGGCCATATTGAGTGCCGTTGGCTACCTTGATTTACAGTCCAACTCTGTATTAACACCGTGTCTGGTCGGTTTGAATGGGTGTTGCACACGGAAAGGGGAGTATGAAGAAGTGAAGCTGGGGCCCCCACCGAAATTTATCGCACCCTTCGCACATTTTATGACGGAATGGACGAAACAGCGTTATTATGTCCCTCCCACTCACGATGGCGTCATCATAACTCGGATGTTATACAGTAATGGCTGCTTGCTGCGCGCGTCTCGACTCCTTGTGCCTGACACTATATGGAGATACCTCCTGGAGAAAACGGGTTCGTGTAACATGACGTGTGTGACAGAGATGGGATTACCGTTACGTGTATGGGTGGTACAGCTTCATTAACGTAGCTGCGCATCACTGTTAATATTAACAGCCCCGAATATTAATATTTTATTTATTTTGAATAAAAAGTAAATTGGGTTTATATTCAGCACACATGGTCACGGAAACGTCACAGTTCCAGCCCCCTTGCATTTCACGAAGAACAGGGCTGGAGTAATAGGAATTATTGGAGATCCTTCTACGATAGTATGGTATAGTCGCACGATAAGGTGCTTCGTAACTTATAGTTTCCAGTGCGTGTAATTGAAGGGCGTAATACAACAATGAAATGTCGCCATTGCAGTGTCGCAGAGTGGTCACAGAGGCGTGGCTCTGTCACGACCCCTCCTCCTGGGGCCATCTGCTTATTGACAAGATGACCTAACCATATATGCGGTGTGTCAGCTATCTCATGGGCTTCTCTTAATCTGAGAGGGGGGGTTTTTGTGTGTGAGGGAGGGCACCACAGACGGCCCCGAGGAATAATTCGGTCGGTTGTCACATGGTCCCCACCTTGATTAGGCTAATTGCAAACCGGCGGGGTCTTTTGTGGGGAGGAGGGGCGACAAGGGGAGGCCTATAGCTTCCCTGGGTCGTGTGAAGCCAGCCAGCCCTCTGCTCGCTCATTGTCGCTTTCAACTAAGATGGATGGCCCTGCATGCCTACTGGAAAGTACTCCACTTCTCCAAATGGGGGAGCTACAAGGGGAGACAAAAAGACATATAAAAAAAAGGACTTTCAACTTAGGTATTGTAGATGCAATTATTTGAAGATTCTTGGTGGTCTGTGTATGGTTTTTTTAAATAGGCAGTTGGGGCGTGTAATTTATGTAGATTGTGTTTACGTGAGGGTGTTTATTGTTTTTTAGTGACAAGGTGTGGGCAGATTCTTGAGCGTGACGATGCTGCATTGTGAGTGCAGCGGAAGCACTAAATATTGAAAAATATGCAGAGAAATTAATGGTCAACATGGACAAGGAGTGGTTGCGGCTAAAATTATGCATGACAAAATTGAAGGGATGGTATCACATAAATTAATCCAGGTTGTTACATTTAAATAATGTTAATCATACTGTAGCCAAATAACTGGTGTGTTATGATACAATTTAGTGCGCTAATAAATTGCACTGTGGGCTACAAACTTAATTAATATTGTTATTAATATATAATATATTGCACCACAGTGTGTAGGAATAGTATTACAAGCTTTGTATGCACAAAACATACAAAGTTTAGAGGGAACAACAAATAACCGCAGGACTTACACCAGCTTGGCCTTGTACAAATAAACATAGGGCGGGCTAGGCAGGTGCGTATACGCAGCAATTTTGACAGCCCATCTTTCGCCTGTCATACGTTTAGTGTTGAAACCTGTCTCTTATATTCTCACAAAAGGTAACAACCAAGCAGTTGTACACTAGGGCCGAACCGTGTACCGTTTGTTGCACGACATGTTGCTGGCCCAAATTGGGAAATAGTCCAAACAATTGCGGCTTGTTAAGTCTGTTAAATTAAACCGGTCATCATGACCTCCGGTTCCCAACACGTGATTTCCGCACCCAAATGGAGGGGATGATTATAGAATAGGCCTGGAGACAAGACACTTGTTAAAAGTATAAACAGTGTATCTACCCGATGGTTTCTCATCTCGGCTCCAATTATGGCACGTCAGCTGCTTCCGCCCTGTACCACAAGGTGTACTTTTGGTCATACACACATTGTTAGCACGAAACGGATACCGGTGTCATTATGATCAGTCCCATTGCTTTTCACCTCTTCATTGTCGGATGATAATAATCGTCGCATGAACTGTGGTGTGATATTTAATGATGCCATCCAGATCCCCCAAGACAATGGCTGAAAGCACAAATCAATTCGGTGTGGGTCCTATGTATGGCTGCTCATGTTACAAGTTTAACGAGCCTGGGCTCACCAATAATGCAATGCACCGACAACGCAAACATCGCAGAGGGTCAACTATACAGCGGACCCATTTTTATTTTTTGGGCTGTGCACTTCATGATGAAACAACATTTTTCAAAATGTATGCCCGGTAATTAAATCTTAAAAGTCGGGCAACAACATGGCGGATCCACCCAAAAAACCCAATGGCGGCGTGAAGCCCCCCCGAACTTTTTACCAACACTCATTGTGCGCAATTAGATTGTTCCGGAGGGACAAACAGGAGTGAGGGGGTTTAAAAAATATGATGAGGGGAGGGGATGGTGTTTCCCGCGGCGACAAGAGAGCGCGGCAACAATGGCATCCCCGGTCGGGATTGGTGGTTTTGCCAAAGCCCATTTGGGAAAGGTTGAGTGCCGTCGAAAGGGGACCGAAGGGGGATGCAAATAGAGAGACAATGGGCTGGCTGTGTTTGGAGGGTTCCGCCGGTTCTCTCTCTCTCTCTCTCTCTCTCTCTCTCCCTCTCTCTCNTCTGACGTCTGCATATAGTCGCCCTAACGTCAGTCACGGCCAGCCAATCTGACGTCTGCATATAGTCGCCCTAACGTCAGTCACGGCCAGCCAATCTGACGTCTGCATATAGTCGCCCTAACGTCAGTCACGGCCAGCCAATCTGACGTCTGCATATAGTCGCCCTAACGTCAGTCACGGCCAGCCAATCTGACGTCTGCATATAGTCGCCCTAACGTCAGTCACGGCCAGCCAATCTGACGTCTGCATATAGTCGCCCTAACGTCAGTCACGGCCAGCCAATCTGACGTCTGCATATAGTCGCCCTAACGTCAGTCACGGCCAGCCAATCTGACGTCTGCGTAGTCGCCCTAACGTAAGCTACGGCCAGCCAATCTGACGTCTGCATAGTCGCCCTAACGTAAGTCACGGCCAGCCAATCTGACGTCTGCGTAGTCGCCCTAACGTCAGTCACGGCCAGCCAATCTGACGTCTGCGTAGTCGCCCTAACGTAAGTTACGGTCAGCCAATCTGTTCGCCGTAGGCTGACAGTTTCTACTTACCGATACGTTAGAAAAGTGATCGTGTCTGGCTCTTGGAGGCTAATTTCACTGTACATCACACAGAGATTGAAGCGCATGGATGGAGCAGTAGTCACACCACCGGTGGTTCTTATCCAACCTGGTATCAGACCCAGAACCTGGCTCACCAGGTGGGGTCCTTGTCCCGAACAGGTCCCCCCACTAATTGCGATATCGGCCAGGACACGGAAACTCACTCAGAGTGAGAGCGCTGGAGGTCCTCATAACTACCCTCTTATGTGCACATTCTAACCCACACCCGTCTTTCCCAAACAGCGTAACTGGCGTCGGTAGCTGGCCAGCTAACAACAGAGCCACCAACGAAGTTAGATCCTTTGTCTGTCCATACCGATGCGGAGGAAGCGTCCGTTTTGTTATTGACGCCGATTCTTTAGATAGCGACAATTGTGTTGGCGTTAAAGGCGTAACCTTCGATAGTGTGGACGACTTCCGCCTGACATGCCTCCTGCACAATAAGCCATATACCCGTCATTCGATTGAATGGCGTGCGAACAGCGCTCCTATTGTGACGGGAGACACTCGCAGCTGATGGATATGTGGACGCCATTCGCGATACTTGTCACTTGGTTACGTGAATGTACAGGGTGTTCAGACATTTGGGGTATCAACATGATGTTGACCATAGCTTAGGGCTTGATGGCCCAAATACCACCGGATATGGGTTACCGTACCGTCCATACCCCTCCGGCTGGTCATTGTAGGCTAGCCGGTTGACCTAGTAGTGATCTAATATTGTCAATGCAAGTAATTTCCAGCAGTGTTGACCTTGCAAACCAGGGGGTTTTATCGTATAGGCAAGCGTCATTTACGCGCAGGTGTGGAGTTTGCCACGCGCTCCATTATGCCGTTTGGTACGGCTTTTCCCCCGGTACATTTGCAAAGGGAGCCTTTTTTTTTTGAAGAGGATTAGAGCGCCCTGCAACTGGGGAGGGCTCAAACATGACGCTGCCGCCATTGCAAAGCGTCAAGAGGCGTCACTGGGAGACACCTTTTCTACTGCCAAAATAAATCCGATTTCACCACGTTTCTAAGGAGACTTGAGGGGGGGGGGGG
>KZ538185.1:0-54262 GCA_000934665.2 Catajapyx aquilonaris | reverse complement strand
CCCTCCCCCCCTCCCCCAAACTACACCCACCATGTGCTAATTACACAGTAATTAGAGATTGCTGGAATGGGGAGGGTTGCCCGGGTACATATATATTACTGGATGGGTATGGATCCATTGAACTATTGAATAGGCTGTACCGGAGAGATTTTCCCGACCTTTGTTTATCATTTACTTTTAAATAATTATGGCACCCAATTTTTAAGGGGGGGTTTGATAACAAGCGCGGATCGTGTTGCGTATCAAATTGCTGGTTTTAATTGTCATGTTGATTAGTCATTGTGTTGTTTATGGAATATGATCAAGGGTAGGCATTAGCTTAATGTGTCGCCATCTAACCACCTTGTGCTGTCCTTATTTTACAGACGATCCTGAACTCCATGCACAAGTACCAACCAAGATTCCATCTGGTAAGAGCCAACGACATCCTGAAGCTTCCGTACAGCACCTTCCGTACGTACGTCTTCAAGGAAACGGAGTTCATCGCCGTCACCGCCTACCAAAACGAAAAGGTAAGCTGGTTAACCCCGATTTATGACCACCTAAAAAAAGAGCTCGGAAATTCTTATAGTGTCGAGTGTCGCGTGGTCATTGATCGGATCACCGAAATGCCTGTGCGTGTATATGCAATCGCTAGACATCGCTGACCATTCCATCTAGCGAGATGCTAGGAAAATCCAGACTTTCTGGCTCATTCACATATGTTCCGAAAAAAATTGCATAATCCGGGTTTACATGTAATGGCCAGTGAACTTCCCGTATAAAACGTCACGGAATGATAGTGTGCGGGCTACAATTTCATTTAAAGTCTGCCGTGCTGGGGTCGCAACCTTCTCATTCCTCCACACGCTCATCACCCATATGAACCCTACACTCACAAAAAACCGGCATCCTTTACATCATTCCGCATATTACAAACCCGCTTATTTAACAATCGTAGGTGTTAAGAGCTCAATTGAAGTGGCGACAGTCCGCTCCGGCATATGATAGAAATGCGCTTACAAAAAAAAAACGTAAGTCAAAAAAAACGCGCAGAAGTGATCAGGCCTTTAGTTACATAGAAAGGGCTAGGCAGACGACGGCATGAAACTTGGATGAGTTCTAGTTTAATATTCATGGAACAATTCCCGCAGCCATTCCATTCTCTCTTTCCCATTACAGATTACCCAGCTGAAAATCGACAACAATCCCTTCGCCAAGGGCTTCCGGGACACCGGGGCTGGAAAGCGAGAGAAAAAGTGAGTAAACTTTCTTGCTATTGTTGCTAACTATAAGGCTATAAAATAAATATATATTTAGTATTATATGATTACTATGTTGTTATCTAATATGGGTGGATTACCCGTAATAAGCTTGTTAGACTGAGGACCCTCCCTTGCCATTCTTGTGCACGGTATGACTATGACGGGCCACTTATATGAGGGGTGACGTCTATAGATTATGGGCGCTAATAACCTGTCTAGATTAGGCACGAAAGACGGAAGGACCAGTCTGTCGCGAAATTTTGCACTAGAAGTAGTTTCAAAAAATTGTTATTGCAACCTTCGTGAGATATTACGTGAAAGCCATCAACTCCAACTCCATAATCGATAATTAGTACCTGTGGTAGTTACATGCAATTAGTGAAACTGCCCTGGGTAAGCTATTGCATATATGTGACAGATGTTTGACTGTAATTTCCGGCAGCGTTTCGCGCCTGAAACTATGCAACCCTACAGGTTAATAGTCAGGACTATTAAACACAATTTGTACTTGGGGGGGGGGGGGCATTTTTTTCTGATCTATTTGTACATAGTAAATCACGGGGGGGACGTTGATCCGAATGTTGCTTCATAGACACCCGCCTTTTCCGTGTCCGCAATGTTATATACGGGGTGTCGTGCCCGCGGCTGCTCCACTGCGAAGCGTCGATCCAAATTACACCTTCCCAGGTGGGAAAATACGCGTTCATGCTTGCACGTGCTTCATTATTTTTGCACTCCTTAGGGATTGTCTTGATGGACCTGTCGTAGTAATGAAAAGGAGCCTTGATAGTGCCTAATGATGGGGCTTGCCCATGTTAAATTCTATATGAGGTTTGAAGACAGCGCCATCTAGTAACCAGGCTGTTGAACTAGTGAAGCTGGCCAGATAAAAGCAGGGGGGGCCGCGGCGGTGTTACATCACAGTGCTAAAATATTTAAGCCGGCAAAAACAAATTGGAAATTCCCTTCCGCCGCGCCAGCCCGCATTAATCCGGGGGAAGAGCCTTCACCGTATATAGATAGATATATACACACACACGGTGGGCCGCATCCCCCCACCCCCTCCCCTTTCGAACTCTTTACAACCGCGTTTTAAAGCCCCGGATGCATGACGAGGCCCTGTGATGCGAAAGGGTTCACTATTATTGGCGCTGTAAATTGGACATTAGCTTATTATGGGATCAGGCCCCTAAGTTCACACTGTGACCACATAATCAGGTAAGTGATAGCCCCAATATTAACGCTTTGGTGAAGGCATTGTGCCCCTGGCTACGCTCTGGGAGCCTGCCCCGGCTAAGGCCCACAGGAATTTAGTAATGAAATGCGATTAATGCGTCATTATCCTGCCCTCTCTTTTGCCAGCCAGGCAAAATAATCGATAATCGCCGCTACAAAAGAGCAAAAAAGAGCCGTCTCTGGGTCTCTCTTTCAACAATGGGGTGTATGTCGCAAGGCTTCCAATTGTAAGGACACTAGAAAATAATTGTACAAAATATTAACAGAAATTTTTAATAGAAATTATTTGTACAGGTGTCCTACACGGTTTGGGGCGAAGCCCCACCGCCGAGCGTAGCGATGCTAGGCATATTGGGGGGTTGATTTGTCCAATTTGTGGTGCCGGATCACACCGATACGGATGAAAATTAAACCGGTTCAATCCCCAAAAAATCCAGGGGATTTCCGGAAAACCCACCCCATATGGAGCGGTGGCTCCCAGACGGCGGCGGTCTTCCTTTGTGGATGGTTCCCAACCCCAACTGATGGGCTCCAGGGGTCGAAGTGGGGGCCACTCGATGACAAGAAGGGATCGGGTGACCAGTGCTCTTTCACCCTGCCGACCCAAAACCTCTCAACACCCCTGTCTATTTTTGGNCCCCCCCCCCCCCCCCGCCGCCTCGCGCACTCAAGGATTTTTGCATCCAAAAATCAGCTGTATTTGCCCAGGGTTGGTTTCCGAATCTATTTGGAGACAATCTTAATTCGTGTGCAAACTCAGCTGGGTACCCTCAACAATGCTGCATAGTTGCTAATTTGGGAACATCTGCCCTTTGCTGAAGAGTAATCAGCGTGGAAGGCTTTATGGAGAACGTATGGGGTCATGGAAGGAACTCGTCTGTCTCCAATTGGATTCGGAGGACTAATTGGAGCAAAAAAATGTTCTTGAAGAACATGTCGCGGTGGGTTTGATGGTGAGCTATTGTGAAATGTGCTTAAATTTATGCGAAACAGCAGGATAACGTTACGGCAAAATTTTTGTAGTACAGGGTGTGTCATAATAGTGCTGTACTGCAAATTTGTTAAACAATGGCATCTTTGCGAGCATAAATATTTTTTGTTTAAAATTATATGAGTCGAAGATTAAGCCTCTTACTGAATAGCTACAGCGAGGTACAGTAATTGCACGTTTATTTTCGTATGCAGTGCTCACTAACGAGAAGGTTTTTCCGCTAAATAGACAGATATACACCTGGCGTGATGTATTTAACTACATTGCAGTATTTTTCATCCGTTTTGTGCTATGTTGATAATCGGATAAGTGTCTGGCCCTACTCATGGAAAAGTACAGGGTGTGCCGTCTGTTTCTTGGCCAACTTCCCTCCAATTAGGAAGGACCGTCGTTTGGGGTCGTTTGGTCCTGGCTATATACAGTAGCTTGAACCTCTAGCTCTTACATGGAACCGCCTGTGCCTGCTGAACTGTGGTGCAATTCTTTTTTATTGCCACCTATCCTGAGGGGCGGCTAGAAGATATTGGTGGCGGATGAGGCTGTGACTGTGGCTCTCTCATGCCCATGAATTGCTGGCGCCTAAGCTTCGGTTTTAGCTAGGTTTTTATTGCTATTACGGTTTTTTACTGGTTTAATCGTCAGGATAATATTGAAGTCAAACCTTGATGAAACCTAACACAGTTTGTTCAGTAAATGCCAGTTTTGGTTTTGGGACCACAAAAAAAAAGAAGTCCATATATCACCCCGTCCGTCTCTGACTCGTAATTGCAAGTGACACATATTCGCTCCCGAGCCTTTGCCGCTGCCGACAAAACCAACGCTAATTCATCAACCCGGCACAGACTTTCCAAGCCAATTTTTAGGGGATGTTATCTGCAACCTAAAACTACCTAATTCGGGTTCGGGGTCATATTACCGCCCGGGAGACGACACCCTAGGTCACGGGTCAGTACGCAGGCGCCAAGCGGGCACGCCTGAAACAACTCCACCCACACCACCCACACCCCGACAGACAGCAACCGCAAGTTTGCAGAGCGGACCAGGCCAAATAATGGAGGAGGCGGCCTCCTGGGTGGCCGCCGCTTCCTCAAGGGTCAATACTCAAAGGCGCGGTACAGACCGCCTGCGCGATGCCATCGGGGTAAACTTTACGGGGTCCGGGGGGTGTTGCTCAGGAAAATTTTTATATCCGGACAAGTTGCATGCAATGGAAGGAAATCGTCAATAAAAATAAGTTTGATTGTTGAGGTTCCGTCCGTTCCGTGCGACGAAGATTGATACGAAGGGACCAGTTTTTGTAAATGGATACAGGGGGGAGGGGGGGGGGGACAATCCTATAATCCTTAAGTGGCGATTAAGGGGTACGATGAAAAGAAGCCGGTGGTGTTAAGAGTGGGGGGGATCTTCAAACACCTTATGGTACCACTCACTCACCACGCCCCTTTCGACCCAACTGGAACCATTCACACCCTAGATTCTTTAGACATTTTTTAAAAGGGGCTGCCCGGGGGCAAAAACCCGGGATAAAAGCATGTCAGAACCTATCAGGCCGTGGAATATTTGGAAGGAAATCGGGCAGAAAATAAGCCGATCCTATCTTTACTCTATGTACACTTTGACCTGAAATATTTTTGTGTATTTTCGTGTGGGGGCTTTTTGGTATGGTCTGGTCCAGAGCGTGAAAAGCGTCTCCGTTGTCGCCTGTTGGGTGCGCCCAGAGCCGTCTGGTACAGCTGCCTCGCATTATCCAGGCGGCTGAGCTCGCTTCTTCAGCAGCTATCAACCCTCATTATTTCAGGAGCCTCTCGGATGCATTCATAATGCATAAAGGCGAGGGAACACTAGTTGTAGTTCCGGTGACCCTATATACTATTAGTATTAGGTTATTTAGAGCGAAAAAAATTGGTTGGGAAACTGTACAATGGACTAGCTGGAGTTGGGGACAAAATGGCAGAGTTACGCCACTTTTCGTACACCCCAACTGACAGTTGAGTTCATATATGACCCATGCTGTTGTCTGCTGCTGTTGCCCTCAACTGTCACCCAACCATGCCGCATGGTGGTGTGACAGTCGAGGGCAGCAAATATGGCCGCCGGTTGTGCACTGTCCTAATCCTGATTCCCTCCTGTGGGTCTCCATGCAGACGGCAAGCTTTGCTGGCGGCCCAGAGGCAGCAGGAAGAGCATCAGCGAATATCAGATCAGCACAAGGCGGGACTCAGTCGACCTGTTCCCGATTCCAGCAGCAGTCAGGACGCCGGCGGCGCCAACGACGACGAGAAGGTGGACGTCGTCGGGACCTCGGACGCCAGGCCGGACTCCTCATCGCCAGGACCAGCCTCCTTCCTGCCCCAAGGTATAGGAACTTCCATTCATAACGGTCATTAACGGTCACGGAGCACGCTAGGCCTGACTTAAATTTGGGTTTTAGACCCGGTTTTGCCTGTTTAATTCCGGAAATGTCAACACTGTGGGGTATACCCGAATATATCGGTGTGCTAACCGGCTTATTGGGTCTTTACGTACGGTACAGGCTGCAGTGTATGCTTTCAAGTAAGTGCATGTATTCAAATATGCAGCCCTAGACTTATTGGATTGTGGAAATTTTGACAGCGTGGGATATGCCGGGATGTATAGAGGCGCCGACCGAGGGGGGCTGGGTTTATTGGATCTGCGGCGATCGGGAACGCCCCTTTTCGCCACCCTTGCGCGCCCCTTTTCTCTTCATCAACACCTTTTCGCTCTATTCTTGCGCACCGTTTTCGGGATCCAGCCCCATGTCCGGCCCTCATACGTTATCCGGGTGGGTTAGGGAGGGATATAAGCACACATATAAGCACACGTGGGTGGGTGTCGTGCCGGATTTGGGAGCGCGTCAGGTGGTGACCTGGCGTGACCTGGAGATACGCACTGATTTATGGGCTGCCCGGTTGGTTGGGTGCATGATGGATTCGAGAGGAAATGTCGTGCTGACCCAAGCACCCTCTGTTTTAATTGACAGACTACAAGGAGGAGGCGATATCGGTGGATGACGTACCGGTGGACAAGCTTCCTCTGAGGTCAGACGACAGCGAGAGGGACATAAGCGACTCGAACAGCGAGGCCGGGAGTAGCTCGACCGCCTTCAGACCCTCGTCGTCGACGGGCAGGGAGGCCAAGTCTCCACCCAGCACCCCGACAGCCGCGTCGACGTCGGACCACAAGGACGGACCGCACCACCACCACCCTAGTCCCAACATCTCAGTCGGACCGCCCATCCACCCGCCCCACCTTTTGCCCTACCTCTGCCCACCCGGGTTGTACTCCAGCCCGGGACACCAGCCCGGGTTGCACCAACTCAGTCAGCTCCTCCCGGGGTCGGTACCGCACTCATTCCCCTTATCGCTGTTCACCGGCAGTCATGGAGGTATGCCCAACCACCCCGGGGCGCACAACCATGCGGCGGCCGCTGCCTTGTCCATGAACCCATCCTTGCTGTTCAACGCGCAGCTGGCTCTGGCGGCGCAGCATCCGCTCTTTTCCCACTCCTACCCCGGCCTCGGGTCCGCCCCGGGGCCGGGACCCATGCTGGCTGACCGGCTCAAAGCGCACCGGTTCACCCCGTACACCCTACCATCAGCCCCTACCACTTCGGTAGCACCCTCGCTCCTAGGCGGCAGTCCTCTGGGGTCAGCCTTCGAGGCGGTCACCCCAGGAAGCACCCACAGTCCCAAGCAGAGCCCGCGGGCGGCCCTGGAGTCACCGGTGCTGCCCGGGGCCGCCCCGCCCCCAGCTTCCAACACCAGCACGCCCGCCCCGCACCCACATCCGCACCCGCCGCCTCCGCCCCCCAGCGAGCTCAAGAGCATCGAGAAGATGGTGAACGGTCTGGAGGCGCATAGGGACATACCAGCGCCGGACAAGTGAGGGCCGCCCCTGGTCCCTGCCCACACATAAGCCCACCGGGATCACCTCGCAAAATCCCCGCAGTCTCCCCCGGAAAAAAATCGTACAAAGAATTTGGACTTCACGGGCGACTTCTATAGGGAGATGCAATCTGTACACGAACATTGTCACCTCCGTATTTGTAATGTCTGTGTGTGTGTATGTGTGTGTGTGCAGCAGTCTGGATTTTTCTTACTTAAAAAAAGGAAAAGAAAAGAAATTTTCAAAAAATTGATAAAGACAGAGTTACAGTACAAAAACGGAGCATTCGTTCCCGATGGGTACAAGTTTAATTTATTGACAAAGTAGCCAGAGCGCAACAATCAGTGACAATTTATTCGGAGTGAGTTGTACCCCCCAAAGAGCCGGTTGGACTCAAGTGACGGGAATGTCCTCCGCATCGTTTCTGCATAGTGCAAGCGGGACACGAACCGAAACGAAAAATCTTGAATGTTCCAAAATGTTCCTTCAAAGTTCAGTATCATTTTTTTTTTTTCGCCCATCTTTGGACCCCCCCACACACACTTTTAGAGCTTCGTTAATGTTTTTCATGTGTAAATAAACGCCGTCCCCCCCACCTTTATTTCGTGGATTTTAAAACTGTAGTGTAAATGTATATTGTACAGTACACTGACATTGTTTATACCAAAGATGATGTGACCGTACCATTTTTTTTAATTTTTTTGTTCTTGGGAGGGGAAGTCTTGAGTGCACCCTGGCATTTCACGTTTGTGTAAGGTGTATCATAGCTGCCTTCTAGATATCCCTTTAGCGCCATTGCACGCTGTCTAGAAAGGGAAATCGTGGTTTAGTGTCCTTTCGTCCATAAGAGTAAAACTGTGTTTTGTCCTGTGGCTCTGGAGGCGCTTTATTCATTTTCGCCATTGTTAGTAACCTCTCAATGCCAAAATTTTTGACCCATTTTACTTTGTAACTGTTGTGTCCCAGCCATCTTGCATCTTCACCGCTCAAATTTTATTGGTCTGGTAGCCACATGGACCCCCCCCCCACCCCCACTGACCTGGGAATTTCTGCAATGCAAAAATGTGGAGACTATCATTAGACTCAACTTTATTAAAAAGATGCTGTCCCCCATTTTTCTGATTTAAAAAAAAAAAACACCGCACACCGAGAATGTCTTGACACCATTTTATCTTCCCCCCTTTTTAAAACCATTGTCTGGTGCTTTTCTTTGTTTCGGGGAGGACCATCTCAGACCCGGGGGGAAACCTTCCCACAAAACTATGTACCACACCGCAACAATGTATGGTCGAAGCAATAGTCGGAATAAAATTTTTTTGTTCTGCTACAGGCCTCATCCGCAGTTCAATCTATGGTTTTTTTCTATGTTCCGTTCAAGAAAAGGGGGGGTATAATGTTCCCCCTTTCCGGTTGAGGACCAAGAGCCTCATTCATCTCTGGAGCTGATATCCCCTGGGCGGGATCTTTTCATCTGCGCCCTATGAGGACATCTGCGCGACATGACTCTGAGATAAGAGACAAGGGACACAAGTTCATTTAAACCACAGAAATCTGCAGAAATCTTCAATAAATTCTTTACAAATCGTGTATGAATCAAATCATTCATGGAATACCAAAAATCCTCAAAATCATTCATGGAATCCCGAAAATTCTCAAAAATCATGCATGGAATACCAAAAATCTACGAAACCATTCATGGAATCCCGAAAATCCACAAAATCATCCATGAATCCACACAAGTCCAACAACTCCAATAAATCCTTCACTATCTCCATCAAAAATAATTTATCCACGAATTCACTACAGAAATTCGTGAAATTCTCAATAAATTTGTTTCAACAAATTATTTGAAAGTTTTCAGGCCTAACAGGTAGGTGGTGCTATGTAACAGGTAGTAGGCTGTATTTAGAATGCATGGAGGCAGCGGTAATTAGCACTTGACCTCTCTGACACGCCCTTGTAACGTGGCTTGTGGCTTGGACACAGGCGGGCTGTCACTCATGCTTGATGGATGCTTGTCGGCCAGACTTGGATTCATTCGGATGCTGCTGACCTTCGACCCCCGACCCGTACACACCCACTGGCGCCACTAGGCTTACAGGGTGAGTTAACAGCCGACATATCAAGGTAGAATGACTTGAGCAGTTGCATAAAGGTCATCCCGCCCCCCCCCCCCNCCCCTTCTCAATGTGACTCAACATATTCATTCCGCCACCGCTCCTATTGTCCTCCAAGACCAAACATGTCTCTTCGGCCTCCCCCTTGTGACCATAAACCCTGTCAAGTGTGATACATGTCATCGCCATTCACAGCAGACAGATTTTTCATTATGGCCCCTATCCAATATTCTGACCTTTTCCGCCACATTCAAATTACATGCCTATTGTTGCCTGTGGATGGACAGATAGCCAAATTTGGACGGAAGTACCGGAACACTCATTTCCTGACTGTCATACCAGAAATGTAATATTCAAAATTGGTCTCATGTCACTTTCTTTGATGGCGGCCATTTCTGGTCCCCGATTTTTTTTTTTTTTTGGGGGGGGGGGGGTACAATTACCACTTCTTTTGGTGTGTACTACCCGCTTTTTCCCCTCCCTCCCTTTCTGGCAGTCTCCTCCTCCTCCGCCTCCTCCCCATTTCCTTCTCCAGTGTATATCGATTGGGCTTGACGATGCAGCGCAGACCCCGGGGCTTGGTATAAAGGGAATCGATCAGAGACTGGTGTGGTACAAAGCGAGGAGGGGCTGCCCAACTGTCTCGCAGGCGCACTTATAACCACGAACCTCAACCGGCAGATGGACACAGGCTATTCTGACTTGTGAAGCAGTTCTGACACACCCTGTAGCCGCAATAAGCCTGGAGAATAAAACCGAATAATTATTATCTGATTCGTTTGTCTCAGGCATTTTCAGGCATTTGACAAGTACTATATGTACTTAAAATTTTTAAGTATTTTTCCACTCGTTTTGAGTGATTTTAACTCAGAATAACTGATAATCATTTCACTCACTGAAGCAGCTTATTTTCAGACTTCTTTCGTGTACTATTCGATTTGAGTTAATGTAAATTAAATCGTTAAGTTCACTCAAAAATAGAATTTTGCGAAATTGCTCCTTTTTGAGTGAAATTTTCACTCCGTTTTTAGAGCGTTTAGGCAGGTAGTGCGAATAAAAAGAGTTTGAGGAAATTGTGAATATTTTTTAAATTTGCTACGCGTTGGTAAATTTATGCATTTTAAGTGCATATCAGTCAGTCGCCGCTTTTGATTATATATGACCGAAAAAACCGTCTATAAAACACAAGGTAACAGCTACTAGTAACAGCTATGTGACGCTGACAATTAAGATCTACAAACTGAATTAATTTTTTAAATAAATATTTGGCCGCCATGTTGAATGACATCATGCCTGCTTCCAATCCTATCCGCTCTGACCTGCTGGCGCTGGGTTCACTTTGCGTTAATATGACATGATGGGCGGCTCTGCTAGCAACACTGCTCCCAATCATCAAACGGTGAGTTATTTTTATAGTTCATTGAAGCCCCCGTTTTATGATCAGTACAGATCTGCTGACATTTACTTGGTTTGTATGTTGCGTGGTTGTGTCTATACACACATAGGTATTAGGACCAGCGTCTGCCCCTCGGGGGACATTCCAGGCCTATAAGTCAAATGCGAACGCTGCTGGTCACTATGACATTTTTATTTTTTGCTAAAATCGGAGCAAAAACTGGGAAAGGGTTTTAAAAAATTTGGGGGGGCCAAAAAAATGTCAAAGATAATGAATCTAGCTGCATTATTACATGAAGAACGTCAGGAAACTAGCCAGATACTGTAATCATTACGGAAATTACAGTTTGGGGGCATTTATAACGACTTATAGTTTTTTTTATACTGATTACAGTATGTCGAGCTGTTCATTTTGGCTCGAAACACGCTGATTAACTCCACTTATGCTGATGCTCATTAATCTAGATTGTTGCCGATAAATGAAGCACACTTTTCTGCCCCTGGATGAACATTCGATCAACTGGCCAAATGGCACAAATTTTTGTGATTTGCATACCTGGGATAATATGCATTTATAGGCCGTTCTTAGCTTTAAAAAAAATAAGTACCGGGTGTGTCAAAATGACCGCGACGACGCGCTAACTTCTTTATTTGCCTGGACGAACCCCCTGTCGCACGCCACAACTACATTTAATATCCGTGAACAGCTAATCGCTCTGTTTACATTCAGCAGCGTCTAAGCTTAAAAAGCGAAGAAAGAGAAGCTGCAAACTTCCACTCTTGCTAATTGCCAACAGGCGAGTCTCGTGAGATGACTTGGCTTCATCCCAGCTTCTTTCTTCATCTTGAAAAAAGAAGAAGAAACATCCTGGGCTTTAGTGTCGGGTGATAATCTGGCAGCGTCGCCCATATGTGGAGGCTAGGGAAAGGGGGGGGGGGGGGAATTCCGGAAGGCTAGTTAGTCACAAGTCTGGGGAATTGGCTGGAGAATGGGAACCACTCGGTCGGAAAATTGGTCAGTTTGCTTCCCCGCTCCAAATGAGGGTACTCGCTAGCTAACTTCCCCCCACAGAACAAGAGGCACGAAGGAAGAAGATTGGTCAGTATTGTGACCAAGTTAGTTATAAAGGATATGTGGAGCAAAAGTGTCGCTAAATACCTATCGATATACGATATTTGGTGTTCGAAGGCGATTATTCGATAATTTCATTTGTGAAATTTACGATATATCGTCGAATATCGTTGAAAATCGTTGAATAGTATTGTATCGACTTTTCATTCAGACTATATCGATTTCAATATCAAAATATCGTTTTTTGACGTTAAATAATATTGGTTTCAATATCAAAATATCGATATTTGAAGTTCAAAATATCAAACAGGCTCTTGATATTGTAGGTATTAGTTGTTCGAAGGGGATTATGCGATATTTGTAAAAGTTTCGATAAATTTCAGAATATGGATTTTTATGTTAGAGAGTATCAGTTTTTGTTTTAAAGCATATCGATGATTTTTGGTGCATAAAATATCGAACATGCTTTTGATATTCAATATACCTATATTTGTTATTCGAAGGCGATTATACGCTAATTCAATTTATTCGTAAAATCTTCGATATGTCGCATAATATCGATTTTTATATTAGAGAGTATCAATCAATTTTTATTTCAAAGCATATCGATGATTTTCGATGTTCAAAATGTCTAGCAAACATACATTCAACGATATATTTAGATATGGTGCAGGGATCATCCTCCGGGAATGTTTAAAAATGAGCACTACCGTTGCATGCCAACAAATCGCAGCTACTAGTGAAGCCCGGAATATTGTCGGAAAATCGTCAGCGTGTGGTTGTTGGACGCATATAAGCCGGCGACGATTTAGAGGGTTAATTACACGGTAATTGTCAACTGCCAATCATCAATTATCCCTCCTCGTTTAGGCCTAATCCTAGCATAGATCGATTTCCGATCCCCAATCACTATCGATTTTCAAACAACCCTCGATGGACATCACCATTTCAAAAAAATATACATAGCAGTTAAGCTTTCTTAGCAACAAAGATGGCGACGCGCATCGACGATACTCGGCGTAACTAAAGGCATGCAGCATCCCCCATGGGGCAGGATTCCACTCGCGAAATTAAATTTGCACAAGTGCCGGGCTTCCATCGCAGCTTGAGGAACTAATTAAGATGCGATGAGGTCTTAATAGGCGCGGCAGGCTACACCAAACTTTCAGTATTAATCGCGTTTCGGATGTTACAAACCGTAGACTCTGCTTTTCTTCACTGTGATACCACCTAAAGGTATTGTAAACAATACCAAATGTTTTTTGACCAGTACCTAAGCTGGCATGACTGCACATCCTGTTCCCACCCTGAGTATTACCGCAGTTACCGTCGTGATTACTCAGGATTAACCTTTTGCTGCCGGGAAATGTCTGTATTAACAAAGAGGTATTAAGTGTGCCCCATTGTTGAATCTCCAGCAGAAGCTTGGAAATGCGAAGGAGTCTCTCTCTGTGTGGGGTGAAATGTAATCGAAGACTCCGTCACCAGGACCCTGGGGGTATAACTCGCATGCCACGCCTGCCTGGCTTCCTTGGCCGTGTCTCACACTCGCACAAACCCGCCTTTACACCAACACTCCACACCACCCATGTTCATTCCACTTGCACTAATGCAAGGGGCTCGACTTAGGGGAAAGGCACACTATAGCAGGACATTAATCGTGTCATACTGCTTGCGACAATTTCTGATGTGGCAGAAGTGCAAATCGAAGCCGTGCGAGTAAGAAGAGGTAGGCCTTGAGTGACGTCACAGGCTGGGGGGCAATGGAGAAATGGAGAATGCATATAGCAGTAGACCCGTTCTTCGCACGGGGGTTGATAAATATAAGTTTGTAAAACCTAGAAGCGCCATCTGTTGCCGCAGATAAACGCCAAACTTCATATTTAAAAATCCTAAATTTTGCGTATTTAAACTCCAAAAAGGGCGGTTTCCATACTTTTGCCTCAATCAGTGGGACATAAGACATAGGTGTTCCAAATTTCAGCACTCTCAGAGATGTGGAAGTGGGTTAGGTAGCCTGGACAAACATACATAGATATGTACACACTTTAATGTTAGTAAGTAAACTATGGTCAGCTAAGCACAAAATTCTCTTTAAAATATGTTCTGTGTTAGATGCTTAATTTAGCTCACTAATATAAATTTGTAGCAGTGATCCGCAGTGATCACAATTTAAACGGTGCGAACACCAGCCTGTAGCCTATTAGCCTACTTCCAGTTAACTGCTTTTTGAGCCCCATTTACGTGACTAAACTACACATTTTTATAAAACAAAATAATACGTCTACATTATGGCTATAATAACATGCCATATATATATTTTTTACACTGATGTACGGCATGTTACGACAACGCATATGCGAAGGTGTGTAAAACATGATTATAGACTTGCCACACCTGCTTCATATTAGTTGAGTCATGCCAATTGCAGGGGCGCAAAAAGAAGGCGTCGGATGTATTTTTCACACCTTTACTTGCCTTTGCCCTTGAGCTGTTTACATCTTAGCTTTGGATATAATCCTCTTGCTTGTTTTCGCCTCTTTTAAGTCTTGACACACTCTGTCATAATATTGGCCTTGGTTTCAATGGGTCTCAAATATTTTATGAGATGAATGTTGCCAGCTTTTGTAATGGGAATAAATTTTCGCAAGTTTTGAATATTAACCATAATTATAAACTGGTACGAAATGTGGTTAAAAATATTTTAGATGCAGACTAATCTTGGCCCAAGATTAGTCTGCATATATGCGGCATATGTTTTTACAAACGATTGCTTAATATATTTTATGTAGTTTTTTTTGTACTTTTTTCAAAATTTCTCACGCTCAATGCTGATTTTAAAGATACGTGGCACATATGGTGACATAAGTCTGCCTCTACATATGCAATTACACTGTACGAAATTTCATAACAAACTGGAATGGGAGGACATTGTGTAATTCAGCTAGGGGAAAATGCGACGATGGTTGTGTGTGTTTTTAGTTGCTCCCATGCCCCTCAAAAAAAAAACACAGAAAATTCTAAGCACCAAGTTTTAAAAAATTCGGCAGCATTTGGTATATTTCACTTATGAAAACTTTTTCGCTTTGTTGATTTTAGGCCGCTGAGAATTTTCCAGCTGTCTAAAATTGCATGTGTAACATTGTACGCTCTGAACACGTATAGAGCATGCTATACATTTTCAAACACTACACAATGGAACTTGCACCTTAAAAAAATTTGAGCGACAATTTCAACTGGTGCAATGTTGGAAGAAAACGAACGTATAATTTTGAGTAAATTTGACTCAATTATTATATGTAAATCACTAGAAGAATATCGAGTGAACACAAAATATGACATATTTTTAGTTTTAATTTTAATTAAATTTATTTTTATGTTTAAAAAGGGCTGTAGTAATATTTTTCTGTTTTTACACAATAATTCAGCGACATTGCGTTATTGGCAGGAAAAACTAACTGAACACTAAAATATTTTACTGCCCATAACTACCCTCCAACTTTGCATCCTTATATCCCACCAATTTTTCCTCCACATTTATTCACCCATAACAATCAATTTAAACCCCCTTTAAAAATATTATTCAAAGACTGTTGAAAAATCGGGTGTTGAATAGAACCTTCCCATCCTCCAGTGTCCCAATCAATAAAATAAAGCCTGGGATAGATCAATGATAAAGGAGGGTGCTCCTCCTCGCGGGCTGAGTTTGCATGGGCGGAGAAGCATCCAGAGTGGGGGAGAGGCGGGGGTGGGGAAGGGGGTTTTCCTTTGGCAGGTAGAGCTGCCATCTTCCACACGCCAAGTGCAAGGAGAGAGGAGCCTCAGGGGAGCCAAGAGTGCAAACAACCAGCCAGGGAGGGAGGGAGATATATCCGCAACGGATGTGCACCATCACTCTCAGCAGACTTTGCCTGCTTGCTAAATATATGTATGCAATGCACTGTAGAGGCACATTCAACAAGGCACCACCTCTCTGGACATGTTTGCGCTAGATTCACTTTGCACCCAAAGGCGCCCGGGAGTCAACACACTGTTTTGCACTCTGGCCCAGGTTATTAGGGACGGACATTGCATGTTAATTGGCACTATACTGAATTTTATGTCTGTATTAAATTTTTTATAATTGCTTCTACTTTATTGTGTATAATTATTCGTATAATCATTACCAATAAATGGCTAGTATTTCTTTAATATTTCTTTCTTTAATACTATATATATTTATTAGCATGTATTTAATATATTTTTACACTTTATTTATTTACTAATATTTGTTTAATACGTTTGTTCAATATTTGTTTTTAATATTTGTTCGGTACCGTATTTATTCATTTATTTATCAAATAATTTATTTAATATATTTGTTCATTGTTCATTTATTTATTTATCAAATAATTTATTTAATATATTTGTTCAGTATTTATTTTTAATATATTTGTTTATATATTTAATATATTTGTTCATTGTTAATTAATTATTTATAAAATAATTTATTTAATATATTTGTTCATTGTTAATTAATTATTTATAAAATAATTTATTTAATATATTTGTTCATTGTTAATTAATTATTTATAAAATAATTTATTTAATATATTTGTTCATTGTTAATTGATTTATTTATCAAATAATTTATTTAATACATTTGTTCAGTATTTATTTATTTATTTATTTATCAAATAATTTATTTAATATATTTGTTCAATGTTTATTTTAAATACATTCAATACGGCATTTGTTTATTTTAATACATTCAATATTTGTTTATTTTAATACATTCAATATTTGTTTATTTTTAATACATTCAATATTTGTTTATTTTTAATACATTCGATATTTGTTTATTTGCTAATTTATTTAATAATTTATTCAGCCTTGTTCGCCCTTTATTTTTATTTTTATTATATTAAGTGGCATTTTTATGACCATTGATTGCAGATTGTTTGAGCCAGATGGATCACCCTGTACCTAATTTTTGTAAGACCGAGGGAATGTGCATGTGCCCCTTTTCACCCGAGCGCCCTGAGAATTGCACCATATAATTTTTTGAGGGCAATATCCAGTTTTGTTATGCACTATCGAGAGCCGTTGCAGATTATCCGCGAAATAATTACATGTGACGGGCAATTAAATCCGGCACACAATAGGTGGCGATGCAGAAATAAAAATCCGGAACTTATATATAAAAAATGGTCTATTGTGCGCAAGTGGGGCTTACGACTGTCTGAACGGTTCAGAACATGCAAGAGCAGCCTTTGAAGTCGGCTGGTCTTTGGGAAACCTGTTCCATGGAAGGGTTTTTTTGAGGAAACGAACGGAAAACCAGCAGTGCATTGAATTGGTGAGGTGAGGTGAGGTGGGGTGGGTTCAGGTGCGAAAAACCAGCAAGGCGACATTTGCGGTGCAATTTGACGCCGACCCTGGGAGGAAAAGGTGGGGTTGCAAAGTTGTAGGTCTCAGGAAGTAGGGTGATAACATCCGTGTGTTTTTTTTTGGAGGGGAGGAGAAATCACCAAGAGTCATCCCTTTGACGCCATTCTTGCCCAGGCCATAAGAGTCATTCGTGCAGAGAAAAACCCATTGAAGGGGTTAGGAGACTTTTCAACTGTCACGAGACGGATTCAAATTTTAAATGTGGCCACAACTATCCAATAAATAAATAAAACACAAGTTATCGAGTGTTTTCCATTCAAAAAGAGTGGGAATCAATAGAGCGAAAAATCACTCATATTGAGTGCAGCTCAATAGAGGGAAAATCACTCACATTGAGTGGGAATCAATAGAGGGAAAATCACTCATTTTGAGTGGAGCTCAATAGAGGGAAAATCACTCACATTGAGTGGGAATCAATAGAGGGAAAATCACTCATTTTGAGTGGAGCTCAATAGAGGGAAAAATCACTCATTTTGAGTGGAGCTCAATAGAGGGAAAATCACTCACATTGAGTGGGAATCAATAGAGGGAAAATCATTCATATTGAGTGGAACTCAATAGAGGGAAAAATCACTCATATTGAGTGGGAATCAATAGAGGGAAAAATCACTCATATTGAGTGGGAATCAAAAGAGGGAAAAATCAATCATATTGAGTGGGAATCAATGAGCGGGAAAATCACTCATATTGAGTGGAAACCACTCAGACTTTTTGAGAGCGGTCATCAATAAATTATTAAATGAATAATGGCACTGATATAAATAATAAATGAACGATTGTCAGAAAACAAACAAATAAATAAAATAATAAGCAGGTTCACCGACTCATTTGGAAACTTAAGGCCTAACAGCAGGTTCTGGTAGCAAAATAACAGCTACAAACGCTGATTAGCCAAAAAGTGACAGGTACATAAAACATTTTCATATCCGGTTCTACCCCCAGCACGTTATTAATGACAGACATCGCTGTTAGTCTTGCTACAACTTTTAAAAGGGACAAGAAAAATTTGGTCAAAACGTGTCGCAACCACTTCTTGACTAAAAGCTGCCGTGCCCAACTTGACATGATATTACCTCCTTTTTGGTGCCAGTGTCCCCCCCTTGCCATCACTTCTCTAGGCACCTTGAGCTGGTTGAAAAACCGGCGCCAGGCTATCTCCATGTTGGCGTGAGAATATTTGTGAAATCCACACCCGGCCCCATGGCTTTGGACACTTTTTGTTCCAGGCTTTAGCCAGAGGCATCTTGAAAATCTTGTTAGGGGAAGTGAAAAGTTGCTTCAGGTATGGTGAGGCTGGTTTCAAAATAAGTTACTGTAGCATGTTGGGTAATAACTATCTGATATATACTACAAGAATTTTTGAAAGAATAGAGCACTTGCTATTTTTCCAAATATAGACGGATTTACATTGGACATGGTGATGATTGCATATTTATGGGGATTGTTGAAGATGGTAATTTATTTGAGGCTACTCTGCTTAATTTGCATCAGGTTCGAGAATAGTGGCCTCTCGTCCAGTAATCATTTACCTTCCCCCTAAATGTAATATTAGTCCGGCCCACATATTTTTGCTCTCCAGATATTTGGAATATGAAATATTTGTTCATGCAAAAGTTCATCCCTGCACTTCCCACTTGGAAAAATTGTGGTGCAATTATTCATTTTTGGTCTATCAAGTCCCAGGACCACGGGGAGAATTCTACCAAATATGATTTGTGAGAGTTTGGTTATGCATTGCTTCTTTCAAAAATACTGTCAAGTGCGCATCGCTGCATTTAGTATAACAATACTTTCAGAGGTTGTGGTGGATTTAGCGAGGCGAAAATATGAGTGAAATATATGGTTAAAATTCTGTAATAGTTATTACCATGGCCAGTATTGCAAGGGTTGGTCAAATTACCCCGGCAAGTTTTTCTGTACACTTCATAATTGATAACTAACTATAATAAATAGCGTCACTTGGGAGAACATGGTTACAGTTGTTACAAAGCTGCATTATATTACATGTATCTGTACTAAAATGTTGCTTACAATGTATTTCATTATTCGCCTCTCCAATCTGGACATATCCCGCGCTTTATTTTTTAAATAAGCCGTAATAATTATGGCCGTACATGGAACAGCTGAACTGTTATATTATGAAAGAAAATTAAGATTTGAATATACTGTGCTGCCCCAGTTGGAAAGACATGCAAGTAATGGGCCTAAATCAGCCAGAGTGATGTAAAGAGAACACTAATTTTCTAATTTGTTTTGGCAAAGAAAGCATATAATTAGCTTTTTACACAACTGTACATGCCCCTGTGCGTGTTACGCAACACAGTAAGTATGCATTCTTATACGCATGCATGTCAGGCAATTTTTCTTAAATATATTGTGTAATGGAATAAATTGACCAATTATTCGAAGTTATGTATATGCACCGTATGCACATTGCCAATAGTGGTCCCCGAAACCGGCCCATATATATAGGTTTGTGTATCTGCTGAAGATGGGGCTGTATCCGCAAGGAAGGTTAGGTCAGGTTAGTTTCGGTCCTTCCTTGCGGATACAGCCCCATCTTCAGCGTATACACAAACCTACGGGCTGGTTGCGGGGACCACGTGGAGTTTAAACTCCACGTGGTCCCCGCTTACCATATATTGCATAACCCAATATGTCAATCAGTACATTTTTTTCCAACAATATATAATTAAATAAGTCTGCCAAAATTTCCCCCTAGATCATTGTTGAAAGCCACATCCAGAACCCCCTCTACTCTATCTGTTCCCTTCTGCGCCACCGAAAATCCGGTCCTCTCTAGAAAGCCAAGCCCGTGGGGCTAGGCCCTGGATCTTTTCCGGATCCCTGATGATGAAGGAGACCCCTGATGAATCCGGAAGCTGTGGGCGGTTTGGCCGGATTAGGCCCCCCACCCAAAAAATCTCTCCGGGCGCTAGTTGGTGCGCTCGGCTGCAGAACAGACAAATGCAGTCGGACTAGGAGAGCTCCCTGGGCTCCTCTGCCGGCGGGGGAAGAGGATCACCGGATCCCCATTTCACCACCGTCGCAATCCGGACGATACACATCGCTCTCCGGATGTGTATAGTCTTCTGGTCCTACAGGACGTGACCTCCATGGCCAGCCGGCCATCTTTAGTCCTCTCAAAAAAAAAATTCATCCCGAGGGTTTCAAATGTTAAATTTTGGTACTTTGGGCTGCTGTAACCGGTTCATAGCTGATATTTATGGTAGTTCCCTTGCCTGACTACATGAACCGCCTTTTCTGCCCCGAAAAGATGAGTTATTGTGTAGGAAATGACCGTTGAACTCCTCCTACTACCCGTGCTAATAACTGCAGCCTGCGCAGGTGAGACTGTCGCGCTTAAACTTGAAGCAATCAAAAAAAAAGTCTGACGCATGTTACAATTTTCACCAAACGGAACTGAAAGTTAGATAAGTAATCCAATTACGTTATGAGGAAGTTGGGGGCAGGTGGGCTGCGACCGAAAATCTGTAGGTCGTTTACAAGCTGATGGGAAATGAGGACGTACCTCCTCTTTTCGTTTTAAGAAAACCAACACGTTAGTGACATTTTGTGGCACTTGAGGTAATAACCAAATTTTCTGATAGGGATCGTGCGTGATGGAGTGGGTGCCTTCAGACTATTATGAATTTTTGACTGCGCCCAAACGGGTTTCTTGGATGGGTAATTTGGCCTACTCGCTCTCCAAGGCGGTGCCCTGGTCAATAGAGACGCTCATAACTTTGTTGTGCGTTTCAGTAGAGACGATACAATTGTGTTACTTTGACGAAAGTTTGCTGCTCAATCACTGCCAGAAGTCTCATTAGTTAAACATTTTAAAATAGTTCCAGTTAAGTTACTTGAATTTAAAAACAAGCAGTCATTGTTCACTTGGCTGTGCCCTCTGCATAAACGTCACCTGCTGGCTGGTGTAGGATGTCACTAATTAGCACGAAATCGTGCTAATCAACAAATACTGAGCAATTTTGGACTTGGCCACTTTTTCCATCTGACCATCCAATTAGGCAGGTGCCATCATGTTCTTATCCCCAGAAGCTTCCGTCTCAAAGAAGTGATGAACCGCAGCTTTCACCACCAGAAAGAGAATCCCATTGTGCTCAGGGTGTAAAACCCGCACCTCTCCTCCACCACCTTGGAAAAAGAAGCAGCATCAAAGTCCAGTAGCTGTTAAAGAAACAGGTTTTGTAGGTGGGAACAAGGTGTCGATTACTTGCGCACACCTGACTTCCGAACGCACCCCTTCACGTGCCCAAGGGATCAACTGATCGTCGGATCATAGCCGTTGGGATCGAATTGTAGACTAGATGGGACGCTCACATGAATTTTGCAAATTACAGGCCTCGACGCTGACGCACACGTGGTGATTAACACCCGGTAATTATTCTTTAAAGCTGCGTCTGATCATCCCCCCAATTATCCCACGCCAGAGTGTCAGCAACCAGTGTGACGATCCCACCATCGAGTTTTTGTTCAGCTGATCTCTAATGGAATATTTTGAGTTATGGGACATGATATTGAACCCAATAGTGTTATGATTATTAAATGCTTTAAAATCCATAATATTAAAATCCTTGTGGGAGTTGGCCGAGCCCTCTGATTGGTCCGCCGCATATTGTTACCGCCACCTCCCCCATTGGCCCGCGTTCTACTCATGCGCAATGGGGTGTAAACAACTGCTCTGTTGGATTGCCGGGGAAACTGTCAATTCCCCGGCGATATGGTGCGCCGTAGGCCGTAGGCCTAGAAAAGAGCGAGCGTTTTCCTAGTATATATTTTGAGTAGACCGCCTACAACAACATTCTTGCAGGGGACCTCCCAGTAACAAGCCATGTAATTGTTATGTAACTGTTTCTATAAATAATTCATGAACTAACCCAGATGGCGTTGTAGGCAGCACCTTAACGTTAGTTTCTCATCTCAAAGAGCAAATTTTAATTTGTAGTTGTAAGAGAGTGGCCTAAGGGCCCACCCTTGGGCCGAATGTCTACACCAGAGCCATTCAGGCTCATGAATTATTCGCGCCAACGTGCTGCTGATAGGGGTCTACTAGTAAGGCCTGACCTGCGAAGGAAAATCCTGTCAGGCGCTGCCACAACTTCAACAACTAATTCCAGACGATAATAACTGCCTTCCTGGAATAGCCTATGGGCATGTCCCATCTGTGAAGGGTCAGAAATCGCATAGCACAAGATGGCCGCCCATATGGGATAGCCTCTCACCAGGCATCGTTGTTACCGTTTAACCTCGATGACAATGTGACGTTCCTGTAGATGGCAGTATCGTATATTCAGTCGTGTTGGGGTCTGATTGCAGGTCCTAAAATCGAACTAAAATTAATAAGAAGCTGGTTTCTACTTATGAACGTAGTAACCATTGTTGAGGATTAGTAATTATGTTGGGCCTAGTAGGGGTGTAAAAGTTTCAGGGTTTGAAGAGTTACGTTAGCTGGGCACAGTTTGCGAAGTCGTTTTCGCCTGCTGGGCCTGCTGACGATCCACGTGCCTAATTACGTTTCCGCACGCAAACCCATCGGGAGGCTAGGCCTAAGCAAACAGGATCTGTTGTTTGGTGTGCCACACCACTCTTGTGTTGTTCTAAACAAACCCAGGGTCGCAATATGGCCCGATAATGGCTGGATCTGGGCTCGGACCAGGGGGGGGAAAATGGGGAAAAACGGTCTATCTCAAACGTGGATCTTGTCAATTTTTATTATTATTTTTTTCTTTCTAGTGTTGCGTGACTCGAAATGGAATAATGATTCAATTCTTGGTTGATGAAGACGTGCGCCTAACTCCACACCGGACGAAAAATCATTGGCGCCTCTACATGAATGTGTAACAATGGGTCGTATTTTTAGGGCAGAGCAGCCAAGGTCGAGTCACCGTGCGTGCGCAATAAACATGACAAGTGTATCGGATTTTTTTTTCGACTCAGAAGTTTGCACCCGTGCCATACCACTTTGTCAAAACAATTTTTGGCAACACAAGCGTACGACCAAATGTGGTCCAAAATCTAGCAGTTGCTATTATTATATTAATTTTTTTGACAATAATGGGATGGTATTATGCATTAATGTGTCAACCCACAAAAGGATCGTAAGGTGAAGTGGGGTAAGTGCATACACGGGGTAAGTGCATACACGGCGCCGCCATATTGGAATGAAAATGGCTGATGACACCAAAACACGTCAGGCACTCTTTTGTGTAGCTGCACATCACATCCCCACAAGAGGTGAGCATGTCAGCCATTTTCATTCCAATATGGCGGCCAGTTTATGCACTTACCCCACTTCACCTTACCTCATTCTGTCAAATCATGCTGCCATGAATGGCCGAAAATGACACTTAATTGATTTCACAAGTGTGACATTCAAAGCCATTTTTCTCAAAACTGTTCTCATGTGGGTTGACTCATTATTGCATAACACCGTCCAATTAATCAAAGTATAAACGTTCATCTTCTACTCTCAGTGCTGATTTTGCTCCTTACATATGACAATTATTGCATATCAAGCGCCATTTGGACTAAAAGATCAGGTTGAGAGTTTAGCCGGTAGATGGCGTGGGTGTCGTGAGCGGACCTCAGAGGCTTCAAGATTTGTAAACAGTCGTGTTGCAGCCTGAGTCGAGGCTGGAAATCACCTCTGAAGTTGTACTGAAGTAAACAAATGATTGGGAGTGTTCTGTAACTATTCCACCAGTGAGTCACAACTATTGACCCGTTCATTATAATGACCGGTCACTTATAAGACGCAGCCTAATCTACGACAAGGCAGAAAGTGGCCCATCCATAATAGAGCGTCTCTATCAGTCCCACCCATCACAGCACACGATAAAAGCGTGGCAATAAAATCCTGTCATTCTCACAAATGTGACGTATCTTGACGCAGTGCCCGTCCCGCATAGTTAGAATTCATGACCCCAGCCCCCCACCTCTTTTTCTATTGGCTCTTTCCAATAGTTTATTTACGATCTGGATTCCAAATGCGCTTACGATGTCTACGGTGAGAATCTGTATACGCCTACCAGATGCAAAGGAGGTAAAAGTCCAATGCATGATTCAAGATGCGATTACCAGGCTGAAAAATGGCCGCACAAATTTTCTATCGGGGGCTATGAGGGGGGAGGTGCCATTTAGCCTTGATGTATAAATTATTATTGTTTACTTCCGACAACGGCTATGGAAATTGCATGGGGCTGATAGCCGGCCGTATACATAATAATGTGACGATCAGAACGTGTAGTGAAAATTGCTTCAATTAGACTCTGCATGTTTAACTAGCCGGCCTTCATACCCCCCCCCCCCAAAAGTGGTGTAAATAACAGGTCACTGTAGGTGCTATCAAAATCTGCTATTTTAGGATTTGCCTTTCAGAATATTTTGTCAGCTGAAACGATTAGAATATCTTCCATGAAACGGTTTCATGGAAGATATTCTAATGGTGTCTGAAAGGCAAATTGTCCTAAAATAGCAGATTTTGATAGCACATACAGTGACCTGTTATTTGCACCGCTTTGGGGGGGAGGGGGGAGGCTATACAGTGTACCTATTTTATCGACGATAAAAATAGGTACACTAATTCATGTACCGATTCCGGAGATGGTAGTTTGTGATCAACAAATACTGTCTGCGGTACTGACTTAGCCAGCCTATGGTTCAGATGTACTGACTTGAAAATGTTACATCACATCACAATGTACCGTCTTGTACGTCAAATACCGTCTAAACTGGTGGTATTTTGTGATTCAACAAATACCGTCTATAAGTCAGTACTGTAGACGGTATTTATGTCCAAGTCAGTACATGAATCGGTATACATTATGGTGTACTATTTTGAAGTCAGTACATCTGAACGATGGGCTGTATACAAGTCAGTGTTGATCACAAAATGCCACCTCCGAATCGGTACATGAATAATTAGAGTGTACAGTTACTGGTAGTATTTGACGTCCAAATCGGTACATATGAGATATGATGTACCATTTTCAAGTCAGTACATCTGAATAGGCTGTCTACAAGCCAGTACCATATACAGTATTTTCTGGTCCGGAATCGTTACATTCGGTATACATGACTTGACTTGTATATACGGTGGCAACACCTCCAAGGCGTTACATGAATCGGTACATATATTTATACCAATGTTCATATGTCGAGCCTGGCAGCTACACCTTATATATGGGCCTACCTTCCGGCCATGGCGAAACTCTCACACTCCTCCATAATAACAATCGACAAATTCGCGACACCGATGAGAATAACCGGGCCGAATTCGTGCGGCATAACGCTTGGCGTGTCCAGTGATGATTTATCCCGAATGGCTGGCTGAATCAATTTCTCCTTGGGGAGGGGTACCCCCTGTTAGTGAAAACAGTCGCCATTAGTAGGACCCAAGCTATTCTTTTGTTTGTGCCATGTGTCAATATTATAAGGGGAAGTTCCAGGAATAGGGAAAAGGACTTGAAGCTTTCGTATGTCAAGGATTCTTCGAATCAAGGTATGGGAAAGTCACGTGACCTGGCAGTGTCGGAGTGATTGATAGGCTCCAAATCTAGCTGGGAATGGATGACGACGTGTCTCACACAACCAGGTGATGCCGACTTTACTTGACGTGTCTGACTCGTACATAATGGTATAAGGGGCACAATGGCTGGGGGTTGAGATAGACAAAAACGGTAAGGGTGGAGAGACAAACCCGAGGGGCAGTTCTATGGGGTGTATAAATCATGGCTCAAACTAGGTTGTCATTGGGTTCGGCCCATGGAAGTAGTCGATATGGCCGGCACCAACTTGGCCTAATATTTAATTCAATTCTATGTGAAATCAACACTAAATAGTCAACCTAAATAAAATTTGACAGCAATTCAAATATAAACACTTTTTACTAACGTAAGTGTTTATATTTCCATTGTTTACTGTATAATCCCTACATTCCTCTACAGTACTTTTATCAAACCCATAATACACCCGCTTCTATCAACCACACCACACTATGGATTTCGCACCATGAAAATAGCTGGTGTCAGACCAAGTTAATAATTCACATACCGCTACCCTGCTAAATTGCTCAATATTATCACATATCTAGTGTGTGTACAGTATAGGTGTGGCCCAACAGTAAATACAGTGTAAATCCCCCTAGCTATATATCTGATCGGATCCATATCAATATTATACCGTGCCGATATGCACTTATCACTTGCACCTTTCTTTGTCACATATTTTTTTCCACCTATCACGCTTTTCCTTTTCCGCAATTTCCCACCGTTTTCATCAGGCACAGGTAAAAAAGACGTGCGTGTGTGTAACTGGCAGGAATTAAGGTGGCCGTAAATATGAGCATAAGACAACTACCTAATGGTTCCGACTGTGTATAGTCCTCTGGCACGAAAGTGCGACATTCTCTTATTAAACCGTTTTAGGGGGGTGGAGCCCTCAGGTGGTGGGAATGGTTCAAAAAAAAAAAAACTCTCTTTGACAGCCAGGTATCAACAACCTAATTAGCGAGATTGCTCTTTCGCCGATGTTTGATTGTACGGTCGTCCGCTAGAGGGTGAAAAAATATTTGAAAAAAAAAAAAAAGTTGGCAAGCAATGGCAAAATCCGGGCAATTCTATCATTTGAATAGGGGCTGGTTTCCTGAACGCTCCTAATTACAGGGATCAGAAAGCTAATGCAGGTGCTAAATCCCTCAGGTTAGGATATGCATCCGTGATTAAATTAGTTCTCGCAGCAACAATTACTGGCAAGCTTCAACTGAATTATTCCGGGGTTGGAGCCCTTGTGTTTCATTAGAAGAGCGGAAATAAGGGGAGGTTACGTCACGACTATTGTTGGAAGAGGTGTCATTTATGTTAGAGTAATTTGTGAATGATTATTGAAAAATTGCGCAATATAAAGACTGAGCTTGAATTTTTGACAATTTCATTTTAATTGTTAATATTTTAAGTAATAAATACTTGAAAGTGTGAAAATATTTTAAAATCTATATTTTATTTTGAAATATTTCCAACTATGTTTTTACGCTGCACATATTAAATCCAAGCATATTTCAAGCAACATATTTGAAATTTCAACTGTATTTACCATAAATTAAATTTATAAGTTCTCACAAAGCCTTCAGTTTGTAACGCCACGTTTTAACTATATTTAAATGAAATTTTAAATTATTTTAAATATCAATGGCTGTAAATCACACATTGGAGAAACTTGTTAAAATTCACATATTTCTTACTCGAACTTTTTCCGCCCATTCAAATGCGGCCTGCGTTACGTAACACCACACTTGGCTCCACCCCCTCGAAACGTCACGTAACATGCCACCCACTTCCCCCAAGAGGATACAAACCGCTCCAAATAGAGCCTATCTTTCTTTTCGCCATCCAATCGTGCGTGCCAGCCTACGATATCAACTAGATCTGATCTACAAATTAAAACGGGTGACAACCCAAGGATTTTCCACGAATAAGATCACTGTCTTTATCCCGATATGTTTACATGTCAAGGTCCAATGCGTCAAACTTGCCTTTGGCCCAACCCCCACCGCCGTTGCGAGACCTTGAAGAAGAATATACAAATGCAGGAAACATAATATGTCCTTCCCCGTCACGACCACCCTGAAATACTTGGATGTCATTTTTACTGCCGTATATTAATCGCAATAAAACGAGGGAATCGATCTAGTTTTGCGTAGAACATTCAAAGCTAGGATAGCGTGTGCGAAAAGTGATGTCCACGTGTGATAGGAATTCCTGTAGAACACCAGCGTATCTCACCTGTGCATGCCACCCACTTCAGTCGAAACTGTAGGCTCAATTAATAAACGCGTCACGAATAACATAGACCTGACTTTTTGCGCAGCAGGCCCAAAATAGGCTGTTAAATAGAAAAATTTATAGCCTTCGGATTCTTATTGCATGCATTTTTTAATGTGAGAGCCAGTGCCTATGCTAGATCAGGGGATAGTGCTAGAAATAGGGTCGTAAATCGTCAATTTGGGCGTCGGGAGCAGCAATATGGCCGCGCCCACTAGGAGCACCAACGAGTACCAAGATGGCCGCCTAATTAGGCGCACCAAGATGGCCGCGCCCACTAGGAGCACCAACGAGTACCAAGATGGCCGCCTAATTAGGCCCACGAAGATGGCCGCTCCCACTGGGAGCACCAAGCGCGAATTAATTAACCATAATTTATAGTCGTGTAAAATATTCTGCTTTCACCCAGTCCAAAATGGCGTGATAGCCAGTTGGCAAGGCCTGACAATTTCCGCCCCTTCCATCAGCGTATAGGATGGGTGATGATGAGCCGAGGGGTTTTCGCCCCCCTATACCTCCTCCTCCTCCTTCCGTGACCCCTGGCCAAGTGAGTTGGGCGCCGAAATGAGGTGAGCAGGTGGCACAGGAGACCTCCAAATGACGGAGGCCAGAAACACGCGAACTACGATTCATTACCTCCCCATATACGAAAAAGGAAAAGTCGAAAAAATAATCGGTGGGGGTAGATTCCGTACGTCCCTCCAGCAGCACCTTGATGAGATCAGCAGGTGAGAAAAATCAGGTGTGTCGATACCAATCAGGAACATCTCCATCCCCCTATGGGTCAGTTGCGATACAGTGTAAATCAACAGCCAATTGGTATGAAGGGGGTCATTTAAGCCTCCTAAACAAACAGGCTACCACCTGCTTGTCGTGACCAGGTGGGGAAAGGTGAGGGAGATAAAAAAAATTAACATATATCGCCTGCAAAATATCGATATATCGATTTTTATGGGTCAAAATTACCCCATTTTTAAAAATAACTAAAGAGATCTGTAGTAAAATGAACATGTCAGTTTGAATCTAGGATAGAGTTGTAATTCATTCCGTTCACACCGGCCAGGTACGACTAGAAAATTAAGATGCGGGAGCCCTTCCAGCAGACGGTAATCGAGTCGTCGTAAATCACAGCTGCACCCTTTTTCCTCTATCGGATTATGCTCCGCACACGAGCGTGTGAAGTGCACATTTGATCCGTTTTATCTCCAACAAATGACTGGAAACTTTGATATACTCGCCTGCAAATCACGTCAGGTGGTAGACATTTTTTTTTCTTCAGAAGGTAACCCCCCACGCTACCGTTAGGGGGTTGCCATTTTCCAAAATAATTACCCGACGATTTTAACCAGGTTATCAATTTTATGAGCATATTGCCCATGTAGAACATATCGCAAGAAATGAGTCAGGATAAAGCGGGCATAACTGTCACCCGTGTTTGTCTTGGTGATTTTTATCAGGTGAGGGCCAGGTGCCAGTCACTTGCATTGCACGCACTATTCATCACCCAAGTGCTAGGCACAATGGCGCGAGGTGACAACAAGGACTTTCTTTGCCAGTGTGCCCAAACACAACAAGGACCAGTGTGTCGTCCTGGAATCTGCAGTGGATCAAGTAATACCGTGCGGAACGGACGAACACACTAGGTGGTAAGAATGTAATGGGTGTAGGACAATGGCCTGAGTGTGCAGCTGTCAACACCTTTGCGTGATCGCGGCTCGTGTCCCGTCGCCTTCAAACTCAACCCCCCGTCGTCTCACACACACATGCAGCATGTATGTGGACTATGTATAGTCAGCACAGCAACTCACGCTTCCTGCTATTCGTCATCAGATTGGTCTGTGTCTCACGAAATGACCCGATGTCATACAAATCATCGTCGGAGCAGCAATATGGCTGCGCCCAGTAGGAGTACGAACGAGCACCAAGATGGCCGCCTCACTAGGCGCACCAAGATGACCGCGCCCAGTAGGAGAACGAACGAGTACCAAGATGGCTTCCCCCATTAGGAGCGCACCAAGATGCCGAAATAATCACATTTTGTTCCAAATTATGTGAGTGGTTGTAGATTACCCCTGCTGATTGTTGTCCCACAGTCTTTGGACATGTGAGAGTAGCATAGCACATGGGTCTCGACTGTCTCAGCTGGCCGTTCGGACCGAATTCTACTTAAACACGTTACTGGCAGGGAAAGGAGGTGCTGTTGGAGCACTTGAGGGACTTTGCACGTGAGAAAATTGCGATATATTCCCAGTGCTGGACGTCTCCTACGACTTTGGGTGACGAGTTAGTGAAGACAAATGTTGACATCCGTTTCCTTAGGGGGCTGTAGAAAAGCACTAACCTTAGATTAGCACCTTACAGGAGATCCCTTAAATCGATACAGATGTTTACCTCTGAATCTGCAAGAATTGATAATACATTGGATAATAAGCAGGTAGATCCAAGTACATTATTTTGGCGACATGGACTTATAATTATCTAAGTTAGGCTCCACCACCGCGGTTTCCTTCGTGCAAACAAACATGCATAATAAATACCAGGGGTGTTTATGGCAAGCAGTTTCCTTTGTGATTGTGCGGCCCGCTCGGGCGGTTTCTCGAAACGGGGTTAATAACGTTTGCTGGTTGCTTATCAGTCCTGGCGGTAGGATCGCTCGTGTGATCGAGTTAGTTATGGCCGAGGTGGCAACTCTAATAGCTAGGTTTGGATCTCGGGATGTCATCGGATTGGGCTACTACCGACACTTCTTAGAAATAATGTCTCACTTGAACAACCGACATACAGGGAGAATTCCTATGTTACATGATTGGAGAAATGACAAAAATCTTCACAATTTTTAACATAAACGAATAAAATTGTACAGGTGAATGAATACTGCATAAATCAACCAATCAGCCATAGACCCACCATTTTCAACAAAAAAATTCTCAATAAATAATCAATCTTCAGTTAATTCCACACTTAGCCAGGAGTGTTTTGTCAATTGGATTGTCCCCTCATGGATCGAACGGATGTAAAACTGGCATTATGGGTATAAGGCCGGGGGAATGCGATTGTCCTTCTCTAGGGGTTCTCATCCCCAAAGCTGCCATTCTTCCCAATTACAATATTGATTGAAATTGCTCCGGGTCAGCAGGGCAGGAGCAACCCCACGCTCTTTTGGAAGTCAGGGGCTGGCTCGGATCTATTATCATTTTATGATTGTTGCCCTTTTCTGCATGTCATTATAATATAGGGAGGCATCGTCTGCTTCTGATGTGTTCGGAGTCAGAGGGGTGCATAACACTTCATGCATGTGTAAATTATGGTAGGAAACTCATTTGCTAAGTGCATATACATATGTCAAGCACATACTGACATGTTTGCAAGTGATATAGCCTTGTTGTTGTTAGAAGGAATTGACCACTAGGCGTATTAGAATCTGCTACAAGTTGGCTAAATCCAGCGGGGTTAGCACAGGGTTAGCAACTCCCCTAAAAAGTGTACAACAGATCCTGGAACCCTGTTCCAGGCCGGTTCCAAGCCGGTTCCACCTGGTTCCTTGGCCAGTGTGTACACCGGTTCCAGGGAGTTGCTAACCCCATAGGCTAAATCGCTAAATCGCTAATGCTAAACAGCTAGAAAGGTTAGTGGAAATCCCCTAATCGTTCTAGCTGTTTATCTCTAGCGATATAGCGCCACCCATGGTTCGCTAACCGTATTAGCTGTTAGTGGAAGTTAGCGGAACTAAACATTGCGGTTGGCGTGCCCACTCTGGTCCTCTTTCATATTTTGAGGTTCAGAAAAATTATTATCGCTCATCCAATCTGTAGTTACTTGTTAGATGACACCCCATATGATTTGGTACTTCCATACCTGGAAAACCCCCAAATTGAGTCATCCACATACCGGAATCAACCTGACGTCAAGTGTCAAAAAGGCTCTTAGACCCCCCTTCATGATTATCATTCCTATCAGAATCGATCGATTGGGCAGGGTGGCGTGCTTGAAGCTCATCACTATCCTGATGATGCCAATGAATCCTTGATGGGGGCTGTACCTTTATCGATATCATGGCATGCCCGCCGGAGAAACTACACGTTTGTCGATGGCCAGAAGGCAATAAGTTTAATTCGTAACAAGGCTTCTCCCCCTTGATATATTCCCCCTCGGGCTGTGTCACTCTCAAATATGTTAAACCTGGTCTCCGCCTCCTATGGCAGACCAAGCCTTACCCATTTGAAATGCAAGTGAGAAGCCGATCCCCCTACCGAAAGGGTGTTTAGCCTAATGTGCGGTGGTGGGGGCCTATTTAGACGAGATAACTGATTTCATGCTCCATTGCTCTGTCACAGGACCGCTTCGGACGCCTTTATTAGGGCCAAAGGGGTGCCGCGTTGTCGTTAGCATCAAAAATGGCCCAAGTTGCTAGGAGAGGTGGTGCCAAATTGAAATTAACTTGGGGCTGGTTCAAAAGAAAAGAGGACGTGGGATGAAGGGGCTCGTTAGGCCACTTTTAATGCGCTTCGTGCCGACTGTTCCCCCCCAAAAAAGAGATAGAGAGGGCCAAAAAGTGCAGATTGGGGACTAGTGATGGCTCATTTGCGCAGTCTGCACTCTCTGGATGGCGTAAAACCCTACACGTGCACTGTGGTATCAAAAAGGGGTTTGCGGAGGTACGCCGGACTGCTCTTCGTGGCTATTGTGCAGTAAGGTTGAAAGAAGAGTTTCTGGGAGGTTTTTTACGCACGTCAGCTCATTTTGGGACAAAAGGTGGGCTGTTTCCACCAATTGGCACCAAATGAAGGAACAATGGGGGGAAACTAGCTGAAAATGTTCCAAAATTGTGTCGTTTAGAATCCAAGATTGCCGCCATGCGCAATACCGGACTCTAATATTTGATATTAATTAATGTAAGAATGGAAACTATTTAAATAGCAGCCATAAATAGCGCCAGTGGATCGAATTTTTATCATACTGCTAGTTGCTGCTAACGTAGCAGTACAATTGTTTGCAGTTACTAATAGCAGTGGGACAAAAATTCCACCCAGCGACTTTAAAGTCGTCCAATTTTGAGCTATTTTCTACTTAAGCTTCTTAAATATTTATTTTAAACCATTCTTACTTGATATTTGAATCAAATTCACTCATATTAATATCGTTCTTCCCCTCTTTTGGACTGAGTTTTAGCATTTTTGCTCTCACTTTGAGTTTAAATTTTCACTGGTAATATCTCAGCGTGTAGCGTCGCATATATTCGCCCACGGTGGCAAGTAAAATCACATAACCTGGTAGGCCTGTCACGTCAGAAGAAGTGGGTCCGAAATGAATTAAACATGCGGGTTGGCTATCCACGTAGGTTCTAGCCGCTGGGTTTTTCCCAGAACCCCATCCTTCAAGACGGGAGAAAGGCAAGAGTCCTTTTCAGCCCCTCATGTATCTTGAGCCGCCTTATCAGTGGCAGCAAATGGACGAGAGCTGCCGGATATGGGCGCAGCAACACGTCCAGTAGCCTCAGGCCACACATTCGCATTCCACACACGTTTTACAAATCTAGTTTTTCGAGACGATAAAAACGCACTGCGTATCTACCACCGTTTGTAATTTTCCAACTTGTCCCCCATGCGATTTGGGCTCATCCTTATAGGGGTCCTCCGAAGCCCCTTGGAGTCGGGTGAGACAATTCCGAGCATACCTGTCGGCTTGGTCATAAAAATCCGCCATTTTCAGGTAGCGGCAACATGTAGCGTACAACGGTCGCCCCTAAGCCAAAGCCAGACCCTTCCGATAACAGGCCAAGAGTAAAACAATGTCGGCGCCGATGAAGGAGATAAGTGGCTATGGCGGTAGCTCCCAGACAGTGGGGCAGGTGAGCGGCATAATTTGTCTTCTTCTGCACCTGAGGAGGATGGGCCCTCTTTCCCATCACCTCGAGGCCGGAGGGGCAGTCAGAAGTGTCGTCGCTCCGACCCAAAGTGCTCTTCTGCTTGCCACCTATCCATCTCTGTCTGGAAGGCACCCATTCTGACGAACCGGAGGATTCGATGGGGGCCTGTCATGACTGGGAATGCAGTCAGTCGAAAGCTGTTTCACCGAGCTGGAAAAATCCTCAAAAAACACCGAAAATCCAAAAATGACCGTTATGACCGTTAAATTTTGACACGTCTGGCGGGGGGACCTTGATGCCTCTTACCCTGCAATTAATAAGGAATTGCGCATCTTCGCGAATGGACCACCCCTCGAGTTTGGTCGACTCAAAATGCTGTCCTGGTCCTCTCCTCTTGGCTTCTGGTTGCTGGGGGAGATCTAACCCTGAGATAGGACCGGAGGACATTCGTATCTTTCGCTTATACGAGCGGCGATGGGGCTGATAACCGCAGAGGGGTGTTTTCTTTTTCTCAGGGGGGTTTGACTCACATGTGAATATGTGGATATGTTGCACATTCCCGACCATTGGCGGCAAAAGAGAAAAGAGGACAGCTGGAGCTGACCTTGCATGCCAGCAGAACAAAGCTGGCCGCAACAGAGACATCGCCTTCTTTTTAAAAAAAATGTCCATGGTCATTAAGAATTCGGACCATGTAGCCAGTCGGAGGGAGCTTTGTCATTTGGCATGCAGGCCCAGGCTGGATCCGGAGCGGGTGCTGGTGACATCCGAGGCGACTGTCAGAGCGGAAGATTGTCCTGCACCCCTCGGGATCTGACACCTTCGGCCATTTTGGAGCCGGGTATGGCCCAGAAACAGCAGGTGTCGCCCCCCTGCCGGGCACGCTTCACTTAGCTTATGAGATAGTCGCGATAGGCCTTTGCCAGGCTTGCCGGCAGCGAGGAAAAGTGGCGCCAAGCAGGAATTCCCGGGTTTCATCCCTTTCCTTTCGAAGAGATGCAGAAGGGTGCCGCCATTGCCTGTTGACCTGTGTTTGGCCACCTGCCCAAAGACGTGTCGTCGAAGAGATACCAAGATGACTCCATATTACCACTCCTAGAGGGATGGCTGGTATCCAACTCCTTGACCTCTTTGGAGACGAGCCTTGGGGCCACACCGCTTCTGGAAGGGCACATGTGCAATTAGTACACTCAAAAAAAAACATTTGTGTGGAAATCACCAGGAGAGGACCCAAGAGCCACCTAATGACAACTGTTGCGGTTTCCACGAGTAGATAACAAAAAAGCCAAAGACGTTCCACTTTGAGAGGCAGTTTCCATCCGTCGCGCGGCGATTTATGTACTTTTTACGTCCTCTTAGGAGCCAAGAGTTTGAAAAGGAGTTGGGAAAGAATGGGGATGCGTTTCGGCTGGAATGTCGCTGGGTAGTAAAAATTCAAGAGCAAAAGAAAGTAATGAAACTTTCCCCGGTCTGTCACGATAACTGTTGTAGGCGGATTTTTTTTTTCTCTGTAAAACCCACATATTGCGGTATGACGTACCAAATTATTAGAGAGTGTGGCTCCCCACAATTACGTGAAAAATGACCCCAGATTAGGAGTCCTCTCGTCCATTGTTTGCCCTTGCCGGAAAATATTAGGGCACTCAAATCCGGGCCCTGTTGACAAATAGGCTGTCAGAAACAAGGAGCCGTCGCAATTCACAAAATCTTTCCCTCCCATGATGGAACCCTGGATTTGGTACCACATCCATCAAGGTATTCTTCTAGCCATATAATTGTCGCATCTTAAGGTGACCACGAAAAAAAGAGGTTATACAGACTCACCAGTCAGGGTTCATCCACAATAAATTAAGCCGGAGCACCAAGCTTATGTAAACGACAAGGAAATAATGAGGGCATAAAAGTGTCACAGATCCAAAATGGCAGCCAGGTCGTTAACACAACGATGGCCAGCCCTTCATATTAACCTTATCTAACAATCCGGTGAGGTCTAAACTGGCTGAATTTTATGGCTACAATACACAGTCACGATCAAGGCTGTATCAGCACCTCTAGCGGCCACCACAGCGCCTCTAGCGGCTACTACAGCGCCTCTAGTGGCCACCACAGCGCCCCTAGCGGCCAATTCACCTTTAATGAGTTCTCTTCCACTATTTACGGTCAGTCCCACCATTTTGACGCCCAGTAACAATAGTAGGGGGTTGAAACGGAAACAGTATGCGGAGGAATCGCCAGCCGGAGGACAATAACGCACTTGTGGACTTCCTCTCTTCACTGGCCTGCCATAAATTTAAACCCAGTAAAAGAACAAAATCCCCGGAAGGATTAATGTTTCAGGGGGCTTTGCGTTTCACAGCTTTTTATCCTTCCTGCTGCTTTCGTGGGCTAGATTGTTTTCACACCCGGGGAGAGAGCCATCGTCGAAATATACCGGGGGTGAGCAGGTGTCGGAATATGGAAAGGAAGTCATTTTTTAGGCGGCCATATTTGAGGGGTCATTTACATTTTTTGAGCGCTGACCAGTCACGCACTGCTAATTGCTATGACGTCGCCACTGTTGCCACTGATTGTAGTCCTGGCCAGCAATTAATACATTCCATCAAATTTGACGCCTATTGGCAAGATTTGAGCACAATATGGCGTCAATGTGCGGTCTAAAAATCATGGGAGTCGAGACTAATTTAACGGGGGGGCCTTCATTCTTCACTGTCTTGTTTCGCAATGCCAACGCTATAATTTTCCACGATCACACAATGAATTATTGTTTATGGCAAGTTTACATTCGCACTAATGATGCCCACCCTCTATGTGGGGCCCCCAGTTTTTTTTAATATTTTTTGCGTTGGCAGGTTGGGACATGACACGTCAAATTTTTTTGTGTGTGAAACCGGCATGCGCTTAATTTTGGCGGATTATTTCCGAGAAACTGCCATTTTCGTGCTCAGTATGATAATAATCGCGATATTTGCACACGTGATAATTATTAAATGCATATTTCTAAACGAAACGTGAAATTATTTCCGTTACATCCAGGATCCGTGGCATATCCGCTAGATGGGGTTGGGTGAATAATTGTGGTATTCGCCGGTAGAGGACGTGGGGAAGGTTTGTTTAAGTCCTGAGGCAGCCTCGGTTGAGGCTAGCCGGATTATCTACATTTTCATTATTATTTACTATATTTATATAATAAATATGGTCTGGCCCATATTAGGCAACGTCTTATCCTCTTCCTCCAGCTTCGCTAACTATAAGTTACAGAATATAGTCGACAACAACCGGGTTGAGAATAGCAGTCGGGCTTTATGGGTCGGAAATGGGTAATAATGAGTCGGGCGCCTCTGGCTTTCCAAGAGACGACCAGTGTTTCAGTAATTGTCAGCACGCCTCGTATACCGCCTCATAACCCATAGATGCTGCAATATTGTATCCAGATGGCACTGCGGCTTCTTTTTTAACTTATTCCAGTACATACAGTAGCTAACTAATTGACCACCAGGGGCGTTGTAAATAATAGCTTGCTGGAGACACCTGTTCTTATCTGACCAGGACAGTACTCACAGGAGCTCCCCTTTCTCGTAACGTGACGCTTTGGTGACATCCAAAGGTGTCCTTGCAGGTTATACAACCGAGCCTGACTTGTTCCTTATCTCTACCGGACCTAATGAATTCACTACGCGTCCAAAAGGGTAGACCCTAATCAGCTCTTTTTTTTTCTAACTCTATAGGTGCATAGATTCGACTATTATAGAGGTGAGTTTATAAATGGTGTTAGCCATAACGATCCCTGGAAAATGAAATTAGGCATGGTTATTTTGACTCAGTCTGAAACATCTGATCTTCGTCGTCCTTTTACTGCAGCCCATAAAATTCGCTAATAAGTCTACTTGGGAGCCGGAAGATAAAAAAACAACAACAGTCTGAACAGGGTTAGGGGAGGGTAACATCAACTGGTGGGGACAGTCGTCCGCACTAACGAACAAACTGGTCATTAGGCTACTGTAAAACGCACAGCTTTACTGCAGTCATCAA
Source organism: Catajapyx aquilonaris (assembly GCA_000934665.2). Taxonomy (NCBI): domain Eukaryota; kingdom Metazoa; phylum Arthropoda; class Diplura; order Dicellurata; family Japygidae; genus Catajapyx; species Catajapyx aquilonaris. The sequence continues at coordinate 16,138 of KZ538185.1, read as the reverse complement.
CATACCGGCATGGACCTGTTTTTTTCTTACTTGTTTAGAAGTATGCACGCTCTACTTCCGTTTGTTACTGCTTATCAATTTTTGCATTGTTGCAATATTATATGGATATTGTGGAGAATTACAGGGTCACACCTGTTGGTTCACTATCTAACTTATGATTTGAGCCAATTTTGCTGTACTATCTGAATAGCCTGCAGATGAGTCCTAAAACTAGAACATATTGCTAGGAAACGGGAAAGGCAGGCATCAAACCCTCCCCACTGCCGCAAGTTGGTCGGAAAAGCCTTCATGGCAATTACGAGCTGTCAGGAATCGAGGCGACACCCATTTCAACTGGTGTCATCTCCCGATGTCGCGCTCAAGACATGAAGCAGAAAGGGAGAGGAGGACAGGCAAGAGGGGAATGGAAACAGGGGGCTGGAACAAGGGGAAGAATGTTGTGAATAACCCGTCAAAAGGCCAAGGCACACTTTGCATATTAAGTGGAGGCCATTTTGGATCCCGCTTGAGCCCGGATCAGGCTGAGTGTGTCGCTTTAGAGTCATTTATTGCAGAAATAGTGTGGCAGATTTGTAGTTGAGCTTGGCATCAACGTATATGACCAGCACATTTACGGGTTGTACAGTGCGGTAATATGAGAAGTGGCGGCCATTCTGAATCCAGTACACAAACCGTCCGTTTGACGTCGCTTCAGGCCCATTCATCGCTCGGATAGTGTGACAGTGTTGTAATTGGGCTTGTGCACGTAGTAGTGTAGGTGTGCATGCACACTCTAGCCTCCGTGCTGGCAAAGTGAATAGCGTGGGAAGAGCGAAACAATTTGTCGACTGCCGCTCCTCCTCTTGCGTGTAGGGGGAGACTGAATTGATACGTCTTTTCTCTTTTCCCCCTACCCTCCCCGTCCCCAGGATTGTGGAGCAATGGCATTTCCATGCGGTTTCACAGCTTGTGCTCCCCAATGACACGAGTCGGGGACATCCAGACAGTCCTGGATGACTAACACGGAGGGACTTCCGACTCACCCCTCAACAACACAAATGAGCTTGTGCTTATCTTCCGTGCTGTTATTGGTGTTATTTCCAAAACTTGTGTCTGTATATATATAGTATTTTTGGGCATTTCCAGGAGGAATCAGAGCTACCACAATCCGGAAGATTGATCGTCCAGATATCCCCAGGCAGCTCGCCCTTTCGAATCTGCCAATATCGTTCTTTTATGGCTCAACATGTGATCCATTTGCCCGCTGTTTGACAGATAATCCCGCAGCTATGACTTGAACGGCGGCCTTTGGTCTGTGTCCCTGCCTGATCTTCCAGATATGAATGGGATCCGCTCGGCTTCCGGGACGATCCAGCCTTCTTTTCTGCACGACTGCCAACTCCTCCACTTTGCCATGCTCCTGACAAACCCACGCAAAGATACGCAAAAGAGACAACTCCAAAAGTCACAAAAAAACGGTTCCAAACGATCAACACCGACAGAGTACATTGACACGAAGATACTGAAATTTGATCCCTATTGTTGTCGCACTGTTTCCTTGTCCAGTTGGTAACATCCAGAAGGAGTCGATCTGACTTCCAGATAACCCCCAAATGTCCGGCTGATTGTTGCGTCGTTTGAAAGAGCAGAGGACCCTGGGGGGTCGTACCAAGATGGTATTGGATGCCAGCCGCCGTTTGTGTTTTTCAGGACTCTATGGCAGATACGAACGCCGGTCAACTCTGTCGTCTGCAGCTCTATAGACTGGTAGGACTTGGGGGAAATAAGGGCAAGTCAACCGAGTTGTATGCAAAACGGGGAAACTTCCCCCACATCGCAAAGCAATCGATCAAACTTTATGTGGAGGGATCCAATTCTTAAATCAACGTTGCTCCTATGAATTCTTATGAAGTGAATAAAACACACTATTATATACAAGTTTGAACTTTTCGCTAACTAATCTGAAAATTTCCCTAAGAGGATTGTCCCCTGATACACCCTCGTGGAGCTCCAAAAATCGGGATGTCCCTGCTGGGTCCCCAACGAGCCCCTCGCCGCTAGGGTGATGTCCCGATATTGTTCGTGGCCATCGGAGCCAACAGGACCTAATTCGTTCCCTTATCCGGCGCAAAATGTCGTGGGTTCCCGCTTAATAACAGATTCCCTACAAGAGGGGGAGGGATTGCCACAAGAGGAATTGCTTTCTGTCCTGATCAAGCCGATACATGGGGATTGGAAGTGATCCTCAATATTGATTGCTGAGAATGATTTTTTGACCAAAAAATATCTGGTGTGGTGTGATCCTCCTGTGTAAAGCCTAGGGTGGTATGATATAGTCCTTGGCAACTAACTCCCCTTCGCCTGGTTTCAACTCTATCCCGCTAGTAATCGGCTAGCTGTCGGCTGCAGGACCCACTCCCTCCCCCGCCTCTCCCCTAACTCTCCTAAATCTGGGCGGCAGCAGAGGCAGCCGTCACGTTGGCTGAGAACGGCGTCGGTGCTGGCTCCTCGCCGATTGAAATTTGTCAACCGAGTGCGCCGCAACTGCGATTTGCCTGCGCCTCATTGCTCTCCGGCTTCCCCAGCAATGGCCCCGCTGCTTTATGATGCTTTATGGCCAGGACGCGCATAAACTCTGGCCCCCCCTAACTTCCAAACAGCAAGCCCTTAATTCTTATCCCCCACCCAACTCCCCCTGGTAGAAGCTCGTTTTCATTGATTGCACAGCCGCGCTTGCATCTCTTCAGGCTTGGGGGTTTATCTGGGCAATAGCGCTCATTTATATCTTAAGTGTGCCAGTTGACTTTTGGTAGCGGCCAAACGTTTTCAAGGAAGAAAAAAATATATTCATCCAGTACAGTAGGCATTATTTGCAATATAACACAAAATGTAAGAAATTATGTGAAATAGTACAACCACAATGTGTGTAATCCAATCACAGTGAGATTCTATGTGTAATTTTGCATATGTTTATTTTTCAAATAATATACCTGTGATCGTATAGTTTGTGGGAAATTTCACATTTAATAAATTAAAATTATGTATTGGTTGATGAGTTTTTGCCAAATATGGAGGTACTAGAGCACCCGTAGCCAAAATTTGGCAAGGTGGCAGCACTCACCAGGGGCCCTTCCATCTCTCCGCCGCGATCAGAAGGTGGCACCCTTCTCCTTCCGGAGCGTTCCAGAGGCGAAAAAAATAAGGCTATTATTATAGGGGGAATACTCCTGGAGAAAAATTTTCAGATGCGTAAAAATCCTTCAATATAAAATACAAAAACGTTCAAAAGGCAACCAACACCAAATATACAGTATAAAAAATTAGGGGTCACAAGTTATGTGCTATAAATTCGTCAATCTCGTCGCTTATAGTGTGGCCTGCCCTATACTATATGAACACCCACCACCCCTATTTTTTTTGAATGAAAAAAAAAATCTGGGTGCCAGTGTTGTCAACAGAGTTTTCCCCCAATCGAAGGGGGGTCCAGAGAGCAAAGTGTATCTTGGCCGATATGCGGGCGCCCTGCAAGTGACACACCCAACAAATGGATGCCGCCATTTGACCTCCCCCGAATCCCTGGACCATGCATGCTTTTGTGAACGGCGACAAGTGAATAATTCCTACCAAGGGGGCGGGTATTTTCCCCCTCTCTCATATACAGGGTTGGGACACCCTGTATATGTGCCGCTGTGATATTGATGAAAAGCATTAATATGCCTCCCCTCCTGCTGCTTTATAGGCCTGTCCAGCTGGTGTTGCCTTTATGAGATTTCACAGGAGCCTCGATATATGTGTGGAAAAAAAAAATCATGGAATAAGAATTTGAATGACTATTTTTTGGGTGGAGGCAAATTCGTTTTCGATCACGCTACTCAAAGCGGCAATGTTGGGAAGTTCCAGCTGTCGACTCTGTCCATGATTTTGGCAGAGCGGAAACTTTTCAGATATCGCCAAGAGATGATCAATACGAGTCTTCAAAGGGGGATACTACTTTTTTGCTGCCTAGCCGCTGTCTAGTATAGTTCTGAATGTACAGGGGGAAAAAAGTGCAATATAGGCGAAAGTCATGTGTTAAGGTCACAATTTCAATAGAGATCAACCGTGCATATTGGATTCGTTGATGGATATAAGCTTAATTATCGGACAAGTTCATGATGTTCGTCCTGTACTGTATGATGTGCAAAAAAGAGGCTTGTAACTTGTGTGTTTTGCATTTTCAAAATGTGCGAAACATACTCCCTGAAAAGTTCACTATACTGAGGACCTGTTGTGTGAACGCAAAAATATCAGATTATGCACATAATCTGATATAATCGGAAATATCATTCGTATATTATACTACCGGTCCTTATACAGGGTGTTAATCCTATAAGCGTGTCACCAGAAAAGGTGGTGGTATAGGGCGCAGGTGTGAGCATTTTTGCATAAGGAACTAGGGGTCGGAAACGAACCCTCACCGAGTTACGCCCCTTTCAAGTTTGCGACAGCCAGTGTTGCAAGAGGCGTGCGGCACGCGGCGGAGTGACTCGGTGAGGGTGTGTTTCCGACCCCTAGTTCCTTATGCAAAAATGCTCACACATGCGCCCTCTACCACCACCTTTTCGGGTGACACGCGTAGGATTAACACCCTGTATAAAGTAGGATTTTGTTTAAAAAAAATTACCCCTATACAAAGCTAATGTATGAAAATGGTAGCCTAATACTTGTACATAAAATTTCGATGTAATGTTAATACAATCCTATAGAGCATAGTCACTTATATGCATTTTGAATTTCAGTACATTTGTGTATTTTACACTCAAAGTACCGGTATACAATAAGGCACTGAAAGTACACCTTATTGTATATAATAGTGCATTTTCAGCCTTGTTTATGCCCAAAAATTTGTAGCATACAGTACAATAATGTGAAGTTTTAAGTATTGCCCATAAACGGCAAAAATACTGCATATTGTGACAATACCCACTGGATAAACAGCCTCTATTGTTCCAAATCACAATGGTCGTCTCGATTTGGCCAGAAAGTATACTTAGAGAAAAAGCACGGATTTTTCCTCAATACGAGCTTATAGATGTGACCCCCTCGGCGATGACCTCCAATTACCATTCGAATGGGAGGCCGTTCCCGCTCGGGGTCAATCGCATGTCAAGTGTTCAGGAGATGGCCATGTTTCACTCCAGGGGGAAAAACGAGGGGGTCCTTGATGCCGCAGCATCCCTCCCCCAGTTTGTCATACTCATAAATTACGGCCGACTATTATCCATTGTCCACTGCTTTGGTCAACTACTGGGGAGGAGAAGGAGGCCACCCAGGCCATTTCCTCAGTTTTGTGGCGAGGGGACTTGCCAACTTTGGCTCGAATTTGGCTGTTTTTTGGTGTCCCAAACAGGCGGGAAAGGCAATGATACTCTTGGCTTGACGCCTACACACACGGGCCATGTATTTGGCCGAAGAACAATGGCTGTGCAAATTCCGCGAATTCCACTATATGGCGAATTGTGTTTGTAAAATGCTAATTTAACTACCAGCATGCCAACGGGTCAAGGAGAGAGCCAGCTACAATTTCTACTTAAATAATTGCAAAATTCAGGATTTTCACCTGAAAGTATTCTACAGGGGGAAACGGCGGGGGCGAAAAGTCCGGGACCCTCCAAAAATTGTTACCAATCAAAATTATTTAACAAAAATAATTTCAACCTAATCCTCTGTAATCTTCACATAATTTCTTTTCAGCCTAACATTTCCAATAAATTCTATTCAAAATTCTGATGTTGTGCTAATAGCAAACTAGCGAGTATGCACTCTCTCGCTCGCTTATGACATCAGCATCCGAGCGAGTGACCTTTCTCGCAAGTTGCGTTGGCAACTCTTGCAATTTTCTTTCCCCCCCCTCCTTCCCCCAGCGAGGTTAGAAGGCTAACTGCCACCGTTGGTGGAATGTCGAGACACGAGATCTCGTGACAAACAGGCGAGAAGTGGAAGAATCAATATCGCACGCCAACTCTACGGGCTTTTTCATATACGCCGCGCTCTCTACGCCTATTATTTCCTGCGATAATGCGATCCTGCGTTTGCCATCCCCTACGTGCTCCCTCACCAAAACGGATACGCTTCATGAATAGGCAAAACAGAAGTGGGGGGAGGGTGCGCAAAAAGGGTGACTATTTTGTCCACAATCGATGCTTTCCAAAGGACAATACGTGATGAGCCAAACGCTTTACAAGTATCTGCTGGCACTGATTTGACCATAGTTTGCTCCAAATATGCGAAATTTTTGATGAGAAAACTGGAGATCATATGGACGGTGTCATCACCTGAATTTTTCCATATCAAATAAAATTATGACACATTGTATAGATGATATTTAAATATTTTGAGTGACAATTTCAAACAATTCAGTGGTGACTGGCACCATGTTGTCATTTTTTTAAAAAAAAGGACAACATAGGTGAGTGCTGAGTGGACTAAAATATTGAGTGAGAATCACTCATAAATGCGCCAGTGACAAATCATTGAGTCGAAAATCACTCAAAAATATTTTAGTGAGATTATTAAATATGAAGATATTGCACATTATATTTTTAAATAACAGGTTGCTTTCACTTTAATTATTGTACTCTTCTGACAGAATTGCGTCAGTCGCAGTAGACCTAGACGTAGTGGCTTATATCACGCATATTATGCGCCTACTCAATATTGCAAAATTCCGAGTAACGCTGCCGCAACTTATGATAAACGACAAAAATAGCATTACTGCACATTGGGACCATGATTGCGCACCAAGATGCAAAAAAAGACAACCGGTATTACCACTTTTCAGATAACAAAGAATTATCAGTAAAAATATGGCTGTCATGGCACAGAGAGACAGTTTAGATTAGTTTCCGTGGGATAGTTGTAGCCTTCGCGCCATTTAATGTCCCGAATAATTTACTTCTCTTTTACACGACAGCCCGAAAAATTAGCCAATCCCCAGTGACGTCTCATTTGCACGTAACACGTGTATGGCGTCAACACTATTGCAAGTTGCTTCCCATTGGGTCACATCTTCCAAAACCTGTAAAAAAAAAGGGTCAGGTGACCTGTGGCACCCCTCCGCGAGATTTCCCCCTCTCTTTTCTCTTCCCCCCAATAGGAGGAGGGGGGGGGGGCATAGCTTAATTTAATGACCTTCCACCATGACTTGTGTGCGAAGACTGCACGCGGACAGCTGGAAAAATGCCATAGACTGCGCCAGATTGGGCCATGAATAATAGTCGCTTAACTGCTTTACACCTGGCACCAGCCTACCAGGGTTCGATCAGCACCACACGGTAACGTCATCAGGGACTATAATTAAATCGTCCCGAGAATCGCTTCTGATCTGTCAAGGTTTCGCCAGGGTAAAAGGGAGGGGTAGGGACACAAATCTGTGCCAGGTATTGGCACGCATTTGGGAGTGGTCACCTGGAGGTGCAGGTGACATGCCCAATTTTTGATTGCTCGGCATATTAAAATTATTAAAAACAGGCGAATTTTAACATTTAATAACTACGAGATATAAATAAAATGCGAATGTAAATAAAAACAAATAAATGCAAATAAAATGAAATTAAAAATCAAAAACATTTAAAAAATTAAAATATGAAAATGAGACGAATAAATTAATTTGAAAACAAAAATAAATAGACGAATAAATTAACTTTAAAATAAAAATAAATAAAAATAAATAAATATATGAAAATAAATTAATTTGAAAATAAAAATAAAAAAATGGAAAGAGCTGAAAATATTGTAAATAAAAGACAGTAGATGAAAACAAATAAATGAAAATGGCTAAAAATATATGAAAATTAATTGAGAACAAATACAGTACCGGTACGGTAATAAATGAAAAAGTGCATCATTTTTACAGTGTAGAAAGATGCTCCATTGTTGCAATTGTGGCTCTTTAAAATTTAAAATTTAAATTTTGGATGAGAAGGCCTGACTTCTGAAACCCAAAAGATTGCTACGGTGTGCACCTTTTCCTCTTCCACGCTTTTCTCCTTCGCATCCCTGCACATCGATATGTCGAATTCCAATTTTTTTTCTCTCCCCGGTTCCTTGGGAAGCGATGCTGCTTCTTGTAGGTCTCGCGTGATGTACCGTTCAATTCACATAATGAATGCGAAAATCGACTTCCCCATCTTCAAAGAGTAGGGGGTGTTCCCTCGTCATCCCCAAAGAACATGCCGCTGGTCCGCTCCATCTCTGGTCGCCTCCATGAAACTTATATCGTTACAAGTCATACCCATACCCGGGTATGACTATACGACCCAAACCTCACGCTAGACTCAACCCATTGCCATTGCCACGTTCTGGTGTTCCACGCTCCAACTAACCCAATGACTACAAATTTTCCCTGCTTTTCCCCCCAAAAAATGACGCATTGAGGCAGCAGGCGTGAGTTGGTCACATTGTCGAGATCCATGCATTTTACCCCATCGGACGTATCCCATTCTTATAGCAAAACGAGCACCCCCATTTCGAAGCCCTCCCTCCAAACGTCTCCAACCGGGCGCAATAACCTGATTTAGCAGCTTGATGTCACGTTGCCCCTATGCGGAAGGAGGAATTTATTAGAGCCAAATTTTCCAAGTCATTAAGTTCAGATATGTTAGTGAATTACAAGTCATTTAGGGCGCGCGGATGCTTCGCCCGTTGCCTATACTGCGAACCCCCCGTGGGTATAAATATTCGCTCCAGGGTAAAATTCGCTGCAGGAAGCTCTACTTGTGGCGAAACACGCAGGGGTGTTTTTCCACCCACCTCCCATCAACTTTTTGGGGGGAAAGTTTTTTTTCTCTTCTTTTTGTGAAGCTGGTTGCAGTTTAAGTCCCCTTCGGCGCTTTTGGACGGATCAGTGATTCTGGCAAAACTTAGTTCGCTCCATTGCCTTCCCTTTTGGGAGGACAAAGTGTGCATATGTGTAAGACAGACGTGTACTTATTGTAGTGCATGAGTGCTGGAGACATATGTGGATAATGTAAGCAAAGGGCGCATATTATGCAAAAATTTATGTACAGGGTGTTCCAATTATTGGAACACCCTGTACATACATTTTTTGCATAATTTGCCCGCTTTCCAAGAAGTATTGGAAAATTAGAACTGGTATTAATATTTCACATGTATATAGGACCTACAGTCCTAAATGGCAAGTAGGGTATTGAAATGAAAAAAAATTAAGCATAAATAAATACGTTATTTTGGGGTGGCATTTCTGACCCTCTTCAATACCAGACTTTTTCTCTTGGCTCTGGGCAGAGAAGGGAGTGCAAATCTGCCCGGACGTGTCGGGTGAAAAACAAAAAAAGACACGACCAAGCGAAGGTGACGCCTGACTGGGACGGGATTTGAACCCTGGACGTCCCGCTTGGCTATCCAGTAGCATAGCCACTAGACCACTATGCCCCCCAATAAAGACGCAATTTTAAATACTATTATTGCTATAATATTGGATATTCATATCGAGGCATGCTAAATTTTTTTAAACAGTTTCGAAATAATCAAACTTGCACTTGCTTACACGCTAGTCGGCTAGTGAATACAGAAAATCTGGGCTTGCTGGCTCATTAGGAATCTTGAGGACTATATGGACTTGACCAGACGATAAAGCATAAAAAAGACTATATCTGATGGTGTAAATAACTCAATATCCTGCTCAGTCAAAATTGGACTTTCGTGATTCTCTCCTGCATGCCTACGATATGTCTTTCAAACTCTTCATAGGCCTACTTGCACTTTAATTTTTTGACATTTTTAAATAAGCAGAATGTTTGGTTTATGAGGTGAAATCACGGTTTTCTTATTATATCGCAATGCGTACAGCCCCCTTTTGCTTCATATGGGGGGTGTGATATATGGGAATAGTTCGAATCCATTGCACCTGCATGTTCTTGTCACTTAGAATATCCGTTACTTTACGACTTATTCACAGCGGGATACTGCCCGAATACGAATTTTAGTGCTTATCCATGCCCAAATACGCCAGTATTATTTCTTCAAATTGCGGATATACTAAAATTTACATCCCTTAATTACACATTAGCATAATCCGGCATATGTTCCCTCCTATATCATAATCCCATACGAAAAAAATGGTCGCGTCCAACCGGCACTCATACATCATCACGTTGTACACATCAGCAAGCATACAAAGCGACTGTAACACCTGTTTCGCAGAAGAGAATTAGCCACCTGTAGCGTGAGTATAATAATTATGTAGGTCACACTGCAGATCATAATGGCGAATGACCTTGATTTCTCACCCGTTTTCTTTGTCTCCAAGATATACCTAGAGGGCACCCTCTTCGTTTTTTTAATTTAAAAAAATAACAGACTTAATCGCACCTTCGTGTCTCTAAAAGCAGGAGACAGGCTCAGAAAAGGGTTAATCACAACACGTGAAAGGTGAAGTAGGGGGTGGCCCTAATAATATTGGCAGGTGTTTCACGGACACCGCTGGAGGACAGGAAAGCCCGTGTGAACAATAATCAAACACACGTCGACCGCACACAGGTTATAAGTGTAAAAAATAGTGGGAGGTACCCATGGAGCTAAGGTAAGGTGTTGGAGGCAGAGAGATACCCTGTAATATGTAGGATGCCGGGGGGTGATTTCCGAAGCACATGACCGGTGATCGGAACGCACCCTATGTCATTTCCAGCTTCAAATGAAAGCCTGGAAGCACCCTAATGGTGCAAAGTGAGTCGTCCACCATGGTGTAAAATTTTTCGCATCCACACGCAAAACTACCTAATTACTGTTATAGAATTAAATCAAGGGTCTAGCTATACAGTATATAGAGTGGGAGCCTCTATACATTTGCATGTGGAAACGACTGGAGCCGACTGAAATAAAATGAAAAGAGTGGAAGGGGATGCTTCAGTTGTTTTATTGAGCGGAGGCGCCACGACCGTCCTGCCATGCTGGATGTCGCACATTATTCATCCGCCACTAAATGGTCTCCAGGGAAATAAAATAACGCAGGGGGTGGAAGGACGATTGGAAATGTACAGTCTGCTGCACTCGCGAGGGAGACCCTTCAAGGCCAATCAACGGACAAAAAGTGTGAATAGGCGCCCTGCCTGACAATTTACTGAATGTGATTGATGTTGGAAATTAATATGGCATATAGGATGATGATGAGAAGATCTATATGCTAGCAGTATGACAATTTCTCAATATCTATATATGCACTAATATTAAAGTATTTTAAGTAATTTAAGTATTTAAGTAGGCTACTTTAAACAAAATTCACATCCATTGGCCGAATATATTATCTGGCAGGTACATGGTTTTTTCCTTCACAACACTTCTTACCAGTTGAATCAGACCTTATATTGGAATTCTTTACACGATGAGCCGATGAGGAGACAATACCAATGGCTTTACACTGAGCGCCCCATGCTGGTGGACTCGGGTCCCAAACCTTGTCCGCGCCCGTCCCTCATATTCTCCGTCCCACTGTTCAACCTTGGTTCCTCACGCTTCTCATCCCCTCCATTTCTGCTAGGCCTAGCCAAAAAGGAAGTGACGCAATTTCGGGGGGAAATAATGGCGGGGACAACGAGGGACTACAGGAGCCTTGTTTTGGTGCCCTAAACCACCCGGTGACTGACTCGGTGTGACCTACGACCTGCACAGAGAGGGCCCCTGTTGTGCTAGGCAGGGAGGGAGGAGGACACGGGACGAGGGAGGACAACCAGGCACAGTGAGTGTTGGCCCCTGCATGTGAGGGAGGGCACAGCTGATGCTCAGGGGGTTGGGATCAAGGACTGTTGTGGCCACTGTCTGGGTATGGTTTGGCTCCTGGGGAGGCCAGCAGGCCTGGGGATCATGGCAGAGGGTTCTGCATGCCAGGGAAGGTGTGGTGGCACAGGCCGCAGCAGGACGGGTTGGGCGCTGTTGCTACACTGTCGCAGAGTGCGGCTGGCCACTGGGTTGATCGGCTGCAGTGTAGCAGAGGCATGGATGGGGCACCATCACGTTAGGATGGCACTGAACCATAATATCAGATTGACAGTTGTATTGTTGTCCCACACAACTTAGCAGCTTTATGCCGTGCCAGCGCCAAGTCAAGAAAGACTTGGTAGTGGAGTCACCTGGTGTGAGTGTGTTTGGGTGAAAACAAGGCAATGAGTAGGTTGTTGCCGCCTGTTGCAGTGGTAGGTCGGATCACACCAGTGCAGCAGTGGCTAGTAAACACCTTGCATCATTGAACTACGACAGGTTGGGAATGGTCCAGGTTGGGTTTCATTGCCATTTATCTGAGGAAGTCTTTGGCCAGGAAAATTAACATGGTGAGCAAGGTGTTTAAACAAATAAGCACCACACACCATGGTGCCTGAAAAGATGGCAAAGTGGCAATCATGGTGTGCTTGAGTGTGTTCATTTCACACATCAACAATGATGTAAGAGCCAATAAAAGGCCAGTGATGTTGGTGCTGTTCATTGCCGGAATGAAGTGTATGCAGTGACATCAGAAAGGAGAAAATTTTCTAGTCAGAGTAATAAAAGAATAAAAAATAAAGAAAAATGAAATTAAAAATACATGATGATCAAGATACAATGATGTTAGCAAATTTTGGCACAAAAAACACCCAAGTTGCAGGCCAAACTGCTAGAGGGAAGCAGAAACAACCACCATTCATAACGAGGGAATGGTTTTGGGAATCGCTTGAGGATGGGAGAAACGGGAGGTTGTATACACTAAGTGTGGGGAACATCAATCTTCGGATAATGACATCCACAGGTTTCTGCTTGTTATTACATCTGTTGACAAAAGATTAACCAATAATAATAACAGAAGGTTAACCTGCTATTTTTTATACATTGAGTTTAGTGCTCCCACCTGTAATGGGCGTAACCGCACCTGAACATTGTTTGCCAGCGTTGTGGTTGTGCAATAGTTCAGGCTAGTAAGCTTGGATTCCTGGACAAAACTGCCACTTTTTTATTTCATTTTATTATTATTTTTAAAGTTATGAAAGCATATATTGGCCATTTCTGGAAACTTGACAGTGAATTTTCTGGGTGCAGTGATTGATGCTCTTATGAATTGGATTGATTAGGACAACCTTGACAATTATAACAATTAGTAATATAAAGTTATAAATTATACCATTCAGGACTATTTTTGACATTCATAGTCGTTCAGAAAGTTTGCTTATTATTATTTTTTATTTTTTACGTTACCCCGTGCAAAGGCTTAGCCTTTTAAGGGGGGTGGGATACCACCATTTTCACTCCTTAACTTCATACACCGGTGCAAGGAGACAAGGATGTAGGGTAGGGATAGGGATTTTTTGGGGAGGGAACATAGGTGCAAGTGCAATGTCGGTAAAGGGGTCATGTGCTGTCCCCCAGGAGGTTAGGTTGCCAGACACCTCCTTGGTGCGGGTCGGAGACCCTCTTGACGCAGGTGAAAGGAAAGTTCCCCAGGCGAGGATCGAACCTGGGGCCTTTCACTCAGCAAGCCGTGACGTTACCATCACGGCCACCACACCTCCCCAAGTTTGCTTATGTTGAAAGTGGCAAGTTGTTATATCTCTGTTTCTGATGTAAATGACCATTCCAATAACAAGATTGAAGATTCTGCATATTTAAGGTTCTTATTTTGTCCCACCTTTTACTGTTATTTTTATTTTTTTGCAGTAACTAATAACATGATTGTGAGCCTTCTGTGCATATACCATAATTTGGCCAACCAGCATAAATTCTAGGTCTGCCCCTTGAAATTGCTTAGGGATCCATAACTTGTGGAAATAATAGTGAATGAATGGTGACACTAGCGCATGGCAAATGAAGCCTCATAATCAGTTGAGATATGTGTAGATGCTATCTTCCATAAGTTGAATTTCTATTTTTCGAAGTTCCCATTAACTTGAAGTGCTGGAAATAATGGTTAGGTGCTGGAAGTCCCATTGTGTGTTGAAAAGTTGTCAACAGAATAGTATTTTAATGGTGATTTTGATCTGGAGTAAAAATTATTACATTGGAAAATTACCATACTTGTGCAGAACTAGTTGCACAACTAAATTTTGCTACTGCTGTTACTTTGCTGCTACTGTATGACAGCCATTATCACAGCCCACTCAATCCACCCCCACCAAGCCAAGTTTGACTCTCAAGGCTGACATGGACAGGTCTACAGTGATGAAGCACATTCTTAGCAGTTGCACTGCAGTTGTCATTCACTAGTCAGGTTTAGATGTTGACATATTGTAATGGGGCATCAGGCATGGATATAAATTTTGTAGTGGTAGGTGCATTCACTTGTCCAGCTCAAATTCTGAAGGACAACTTTCAATGAAATACAGTCGACTCCAGATATAAGAGCCTCTCCTATAAGCAACCTTCGGTTATTGATAACTTGAAAGGCTGGTCCCGGGATACTTCCATATATGGCATGGGTACAGCCTTTGGTTTTAAGAAACCTCATTTATGGACAATCCCTTGAAGTCTCTTATATCTTGAGTCAACTGTATTACCATGGTTGGTTTGTTGGTTGTGCCAATACAACTAAGGCTATCTGGCATTCGTGTGATAGGTTTTTGGTAGTGGGAGGAAACGGGAAAACCCCAAGAAAACCCACACAATCGTTGTGAGAACCCATTGAAACTCTTCCACATAAGTGTCTGCCGTCCGACCCAGGGATCAAAGTCGGGACCTTAGAGGTGGAAGGCTGTGGTGTTAACCCCTACAGTCATCACCTGGTAGCCCGACTGTATTAACATTAACTTTGGACAATTGCCGTGGAAGGGCACACAATTTACATGTGGGGACGGACACAGGTCATGCAGAGGATGGGAAATAAGGTTATTCTTTGGCATTTGCAATTTATCTGCAAGTATTTTTAGTTCCCCACTCACCTTTGGCCATCTGTGTATTTTATTGCTCATCTATCCCTCCGTTTACTTGGAAATTAAATTATCTTGTTCTGTGAGTAATGAAAGCTGATAAATTCCTTCCCAGAATCCCACTTTGCAAAGATTCTTATTTTGCGACAGGGAATATTTTTCTCTCATAGAAGTTCTGTAAATGCGCACACACACTAAGAAGGAGCAGCCTATGGTTCACTGATGTAAGTGAGAGTTGTTGGCACTTACGCAGCAGAACATAGCAATGCAGCTTGACTCCCTTACAACATTTTGCAAATTTTGAAGAAAGCATCCACTTAGATTTGTCCCTGCAGATTGTGATGTTTTACATTTATATCTTCTGGAATTTGTTCCTAAGGCGAAGTGGTCTGTGTCGCCTGGACCATTGCATTAATTATGAAACCTGAAACACACAATCATTTCCATTATCTAATGCCGTAAATATCAATACCATACTAGTTGCTGATGTACATTTTGATGTTGGAATCAGAAAATTTTCAGGGACTGTATTTAATTGCTGCACCGTTCAATTTTATTGGATAGTTGCCTTCCACATCCCCACTGTGGGTCAGGATATTTAAAATGTTCATCTGGTTGCAGTTTCGTTGGACCTTATGTAACACTGTAAGGCCGTAATTTCTGTCAAATAATACATTTTAAGGCAGTGTTTCCATAACTACTGATGACTGCAACATAAAAACTATACCATTTCAGTTAGGTGACCCAGGGTATGAGTTCATTTTGAGATAAACAGCTTTTTGTGTTGCAAGTCCATTGCAGACCAATTTTACAAGTGGAATATGTGACCTTTGGCATATAAATTTATTTGGGACTTCAGCACATGAAAGGCAGATGGCAGGAGAGTACAAAAGTACTACAATCTCACAATCAGAGGTCTGTTGGGATATGCCGTTTTTCCTCTGAGCGCCTCAAATCATAAGTGATATGCATCACACTACCTATCCTAGTCAAAGCTATTGGACCTTGTAGTCACTGGTGAGATGTAATGATTGAACAAATGCATCGAAAAGCTTATTATTGTTTAATTAGCCAGTAATATAATCTCAAGTGACACATTTACTATTTTGCCAGAGGTTATGCAAGATATGTCAGTAAGCTCATCTGTTCGTGAATGCTAGAGATACCGGCAGTAATGCGATTATCATTTACTAGCAGGATACCCGGCGTTGCTCGGGTTATGAAATACTTTTCCATAGGAGTGACCCATTGATTTGGTAGTAATCTTTGCAATAATT